>UELV01174385.1:13188-28864 GCA_900490015.1 Megastigmus stigmatizans | reverse complement strand
CATGTATACATATATGTATTTGCTATATATACGAGCTGAATTTTCCGAGCCCCTTTAATGTTGACGCGGTATTACACTCCCGAGTGTGTAGGCTTAACGATCGGGGCTCTAACAAATGTTTCTTTTGCCGCGGCCTTTTTACTTGTTTGTTGCGTATATGTTTCCTCTATTCTTTGACTGTGTTTGTTTTTAATAGAAAACGCGCGAGCCTTGTCATTGTTGTAGGATGATTGATTTTCACCGTTGCTCGAAATAAAAGCACGTTATTGATGGCTTTTCTTTTTATATTCGGTAAAACCATATCGTTTTCAATTTATTGGGCACATCCCAATATACGTTTATTTAAATACAATTGCCATTTCCTAGAATATTATATATAGTTCAAAAGCAACTTTTTCAATTTGCGAATTTTCCTACAATATCATATATAGAAATGTGGTTTTTATTACTGAAAAAAGGAAAGTTTGTTTAAAAATTTCTTATATAAGACTTTGTTTTACTATTCTTTTTTGAAATATAATAATAACACTTAACAATTAAAGCAACTGATTTAATTAATTTAAAACGTGAGGGCATGCTGTTGGCATACTTTATCTTTATATATTATATTTATCTACGTAATAATTACTACATACTGTTATAAAATTTTTACAATTATTAAATTATTTTTTTTATACTACCAACGAATAATGATAAGAATTACTATCTCTAGTAAAATATTTAAAGTATAAAAGAAAATTTATGGTGAATGTATAGATTCTACCCCTCCTAGAAAAACAAATCTTTTCTTTATTTTAGAAATTACGATTGAATTCTACTAACGAATGTCTTACTCTCATATCCGAAAATTTTCAAGGCTATGAAATAAAATCCAATCTAATCAATTAACAAACTAAAACCTAAACCCAATTAAGCCTCTCTTGCAAATTATTAACAAAAAATATTTTATTCCAATATAACCATCAGCAAAAAACTCATCAAAAGAAACGCACCAACCACTTGCTAACCGTAACCGATAGACACGATTATTAATGCCAATGCTGTTTACTTCCTCGCACTAAAGACAAGACAAAGATTGCGAAACTACACATGCAGCAGTTGGAGTAGCAGGACGATCAATCACCTTAGCCGCGAATTCCGCTATATAATATACACTGTTCGTTTCGGCGATTTCGAAAACCTCGCTACGACACGCGAATCGTATATCGTACTAGTAGTCGCGTGCCAAGCTAGCTGCAAGAGGAAGAGAGAGAAAGAGAGATAACTGCATCGCATCGTCCCACCTCGTCAGCTCATTCGTCGGCATCTCGCAGAAGCGCCGCAATGCACTCGCCGCTATACAGTAGTCGATATGATATGGCGCGAGTCCTACTCCTGGGGCGTGACGCCGGGCGTGCATTATATTGTTGCGGTGCTGCTAATGCTACTGCTGCCCGCGCAGGTGTACAACGCCGCGATGTCTATATATATATATATATGTATATACAAAGACGACGAGGTCGGCCGCCCACGCGATCGATCGCCAGCGCTCGTTTTTCCCGAGCGTCTCTCTCTCTCTCTCTCTCTCTCTCTCTGTCTGCCTCTCTGATGTGCAAGTCATAACGTAGCGAAATTTCGAGCGCGGAGCCGCATTTCGCTGTTACAAGGGAGGATGTGCAACGGCGCACTGCACGGGCGCCGACACCTGCGCGTGCAACACACGCACGACGCCGTCTCTCTGTGTCTCTTTATAACAGGTGGAAAGGTGTGGAGGAGCGAGAAAGAGAGCGAGGGGGGAATATGCCGCAGCAAGAGCCAGAGAGAGAGAGAGAAGAGTGAGCAAGAGAGATAAGAAAGAAGGAGAGGGAGATCCCCACTCGAGAAACTCGGCTAACTTGAGCCACGACGGGACATTACTATACGCCCTCTGCGCGAACCAAGAGGAGGAGGAAAACGAGACCGCCTTCCTCCTACGGCAGCTCTCTCTCTCTTTCTCTCTCCCTCTGCCTCTCTTTTTACCGCGCTAGCTATCTCTATTTTTCTTTGTCGACGCCGAGCTCCCTCCCTACCCTCCTTTTTCCTCGGATTTTCCCTCTTTCCCTCGAGCGCTGCTGCTGCTGCTGCTGCTGCTGCGAGTCGCTCGCTTCACTCTATACACGTACAGCCTGCACGGAGTCTCTCGTTGCGCGATTACACAAGTCCCCAAGGGATTTTCAGCGATGGATACACAATGGCCTGCCAGTCGCTCCGTATTTGTATAGGTGTGCGCTAGCGAGAGGATGGTTCTCCCGCTGTACTTTGGCCCCCGATAAAATGGCGAATGCGGAAATTCGCTCGTGCCGAGGGTGCAACAACTACGGGCTTTGCATGCTATATATACCAGCCTCGAGAGAGAAGTTTCACGCCTCTATATATAATATAAGATTGCGTTCGCTGACACTCGTTTTTTTTCTCGCTTTCCTCGCGCCACAGCTGATTTCCTTCTCTCTCTCTCTCTCTCTCGTCGCGGTATTTTCCGAGGTCCTCGCTGTTTCAGTCTGGTTCGGTTTGGGCATATAGGCAGGAGGAGATTTGGGCAATTTTCTTGGCTTGGCTATTGAATCGTCTTCGAGGATATCGGATCTGGGGGAGTCGACGAGAATATTGAAGCTTGGCGGCTGCTCGCTCCAGGGATCGCGGGAGAGGAGGAAATGCGTTGCGCTGCCGAATGCCCGGGCGAAAAAGGAAGCTGGAAAAGCGAGTATTCGATAAGGGAACGCTCGCTTTTCAATTTCAATGTTCAGGCGTTTGCGAATATTCAGGAATTTCGAATGCGAAATAACGTTTACTGTTGTACGGAATATATCCCGATTAAATCACAAATTGGTGAACAGTTTTTACGCGAATGTAGGTATACCCATGTAAAAAAATCTTGTATGGACTAAGTATAAAATAAGCATAATCTTTTATACGTATTTTATAACTATAGTTTATATCAGGAAATGAACATACTTAGTCCATACATAAAATAAGTATAAGCTATGTAATTATTTATTTATTACTTATACAATAAACTGCAACTAATAACTAATTGAAATGAAATAAAATGAAATGAAATGCTTATCTTGCCGTAGTCAATGGTTATTTGGCAATTATTACATTAATCGTGCAACCGTATGTATGTACGATTTATCATACAGAAAAGTGTGCAGCATTTATTCAATTCCGTATATATAATATATGGAGCTTCGACGATCGAAATACACTTTAATTATTCAAAAAGGCTTCATTGAATTATCGCACGAATCGACTGGCTAATTGGTAATCCGAAACAAAAACTGCAGCAGCAGCAGCAATAGCAGCAGCAGCGAACGAAGCTCGCACCGTTTTTGTTAAAGCGAGCAAATTTTTTTTCCCCTTTCCGCGCATAATAAATTTATCATTCGCGTGACATTGTCTCCTCACTACAATTCCTCGCGCGATATAATTTCACGATCAACGATGAGACATATGCGAAGTGAGTTCATGAATTTTCATTTTCAAGCCGATCTCCCGCTCACGGTCACGATATCCGCACACGACAGACAGATCGTTACGGTTTCAATTCAACACTCGTGCACGTGTCCCATACGTTATATGTACACTTTAATTCATCCGCATGGAGATGTCGACTTTTTCCGGCCGCACGTCTTTGTTTTTTCTTCTTTTACATCAGCTCTTTACGCGAGTGTACACTGCTGAATGGCGCAGGCGGCACACGTCTCGAGTCGACCCGTACCTCTATTGAAAATCATTCCCGCAGCTTATTTTTTTGGCCTCCTGCGTATATACACGTACTTTGAAAGTATATCGTGCGGCGGGTATAGGTGAGACGCGAGGGCCACGCGAGTCCCGAGTACATTACAAAGCGTTATACCAAGGGAGAAGTATATAGGCACGCGGCGCGCGCACGAGTCATTGTGTTTCGACTGCTCGAGTAACTTAAGAGCTGCGCGCTTTTTTGCGTATATACCTGCGGAGCGAATGACCGGTCTGCGGTTAGCTCGAGCTGTTTTTGAGCCAATTTTTTTCTCATCGTCGCTTAATAAGTCGAATAATTAGAGAGAAGAGGCACAGAGCGTAGCTACATCAGTTCATCGTGCATTTAGGATGAAAGAAATGAAACGAGGAAGCGACTGATGAGGGTATATGCTGCAGGGTAATTTTTCAAATACTAAAGATCGTAATTAGGTTTGTTGGATAATACACGCTCGGGTAATTAGTTCAATCATAATTACTTCTGGCTCATAAATAGATTTCCGGAGAGAATTATAATTTCAAGCCCATCAAAGCGTCAAACAGTATAATAATTAGGGAATATTTGTTTGCAATGGCTCGGATGGAACTGTTGGAATTAATCAATTATTTAATAACCATATAATTGGGCAAATTTTCAAAATTCGCAACAAGCACAAGTGAAACTCTGATTAATTACGAACAAGCTGCACCCATACAATGGTCCACAATGGTTCATCTATGGCGTCATAGACCGACTGAACATTTCCTAAATAACCATACTGAACTTTAACTTAACTTTAACTTTAACATAATAAAGATATATAAGGTTACAAATATTTTTACTTTGTAATATACTTTACTTTTCTAATACTACTAACGCATACGTATACGTATTGAATTTTATGACAAAGGGTACGTATACCGTGTAATAATATGTTGCATGCAGAGCATCAGAATCGAGTACAGCACGAACACCTTGCACAGAGAAGAAACAGTCCTAATCTCCCAATCAATCCATAGCAGAGAATGACTCGAGCGAATGTTCACGCAGAGATTCACGAGTATACAATAAAAAGGTGCAAACAAGCCAGTATACAATAGTTGCGCAGCGGCTGCGGTAAGGTAAAATAATTAGAATTTTAGCTAAACATTTATTTCCGTGCGTGCGCAGGGACCGGCACAGGCGAGTTCAGAGATCCATCGCGTGGCCGAGGCACAAGAGATCGCCGAGTCTTGCTGCGCCGCACTCCGGGCCGACGAGCTGCAGCAAGAGAAGAAGAAACAACAAGGGCGCACATTCTCCGAGGCCCACTCTCGCGTACACGCGCGTCGGCAGTTGTCTCGCCGCGATACACATGATTGGAGAGCTCTATACAGCCGCCGCAGGAATCGCGCATCACGCGAAAACCAGCGAACCTGCAGCACAGCTCTGAAACTCGTCCCGCGGGGCCGCGCTCGCGAGACTCAGGCTATCCCCCCTCCCCTCCCTACCGACCTCGCTGCTTCTTGCAAAAATGCGAACGCGTGCAGATAATACACCGACTCGCCGCCGCCGCCGCCGCCGCCGCTGCTCCATACGTGCAGCATTAACGCTATTACCCGCGGCCGTTTAAGTATATATATATATATATATATGTACGAGTTTGCCGAGGGAAGAGGATGCGAGTAAGGCGCGCGCGGGCCTCTCTTCTTTCCTTCCGATCTCTTTCTCTCCCTTTTTCTCTCGCAGCTCGCGCTGGATACGATGTGTGCCGCCGCGCTGTTGTTGGCTCGCGCGGGGCTCGGTGCATTATATTCTCGCTCCCCGCGGTCTGCATTATGTTCGAGAGCGAGTCGGCCCCCCCTGTTAGCCGTATATATACCGGAGTGTAGACCGACGAGAGGAGAGAGAGAGAGAGATATTCTTCGAACGCACTCGGCAAAGGCCGAGGATGCATGTTCGCGGGTCTGCGCTGATCGCGTCCCGAGAGACTTTCTACGAAAATTCCTCGACTGCCCGTGAGAAGCGATCGCTCATCTCCGGCCGATCCGTAAGCTCCGCCAACTTCTCGGTATATTATGCCCTGCGTATTATGAATCATTTCGAGCGAACGCTATTGTCGTGCATGCAGATGTCTGGGATTCGCACTCGACTCTGACGTGTTGTGCACTTATTATCTAGAGATTCCGCGGTTTCTAAGGAATCCGTGCACCGAACGACTAGTCCAACGAGTTTTAATGCAATGCGCTCATTTGATGAAATTAAGATTCGATGAAAAAAGATAAAATAGCGCGCTCTATAGGTTTACAGAAAGTTTTCATGCAATTTCATTTGATTTTAGAAAAATACAAAAATAGATTCTATACTTCAAGATTAACAAAAAGGAAATATTCACTTTATATCTAATGAATCACAAAATCATTCAGTTTCATGCAATTTCAAATAAAAAAAAAATGTTTTTGAAAACAATATTTTAAAATACAAATATATAATTCCGCAATGCATAATGTTCACAGCACCGAATAATTATTTTCAATGCCTACCTATACCTCTACATATCAAACACACCAACAAAAACTTTCATTTTTCAATTGTCAATCACGACCCACTTCGATGTACGCATAATTAAAACATCCGCTATATTTTATAATTAAAATTTCCTGGAAATTCAGCTTCATCGGCGCAAAGAATCATTGAATTCAAAGAGAGTAAGAAAAAAGTGGCCCCGCATCAATACCAGGGGCTTCCGCTTAATTGTTTACTTGTATGTCATTTTAACGGCTACCACGGTATCATTTAAAGGGTCAAGCGCGATGGAAGAGCGTGAAAGCAGTCGCTGCGCAATTTCTTCATTTTTTCGAACACTCGCACACGCCCAAATACACACACATATATACCAATAAGCTCAAAAGCTCTCTCTCTCTCTCTCTCTCTTCCTCTCGCACTGCACGGCACAAGGGATTTCAATCTGGCTATGAAATTATACCGTTCTATAGAAGCTCGTCCGAGAATAAACACGCAGGATTATAACGAATTAATATACGCTAGTGTGCGTACATGCTCTACTCCGCCTCTCCCTCTCTCGTTCTCTCTCTCTCTCTCTCTCTCTCTCTCGCCCTCTCACTCTCACTCACGCCAGTTACTCGCGCTTGGCCGAAAATGGATTGATACAATTCTAAACGCGCTCGCAAGCACAGATTATAAGACTGCAGTGTAGCAGCAACAGCAGCGGCAGCGGCGGCAGCATCGGTCAGCGGCTCACAAAGTTGGAGCGCTCGCGGATCAATAAATCTACGAACGTATATTTAGTTATCTTGGATCTCGGGGAGCGCACTCGTATTCTTGTTATGTGTTATCTCACCGGTATTATACGATCGGCTGTGATATTTCAGTCGTTTTAATACGCGGCCTTCCTTCCTTCCTCGCTATTCCTCGCCTCTCGATCTCTCGGCTAATATACCCGTGCTCCGAAAACGCGATATTGCCTATTCTTTTTTATGCGCCGCGCGCGACGTCGCGACCGTGTCGCTGATCTTTTTTACGACTGGCACTGTTACTTCCGCGAACACACAAACAACCTACTACCCGCTATAAAGGCACGCGTGAGGACTAAACGAGGCTACTAGTTTATTATCTTCCGAGCACCGAAAAATCAGCCCAGCGTCTTGCGATTTTTCGATCGGAGAGACGCCCACTCGTAGTTGGAAATTCTGTTTTTGCTTTCAAGGGGAAATGTTGATAAATGCATTAGCAGCTCTCGCTCAGCTATTTTCTTTGGTTGAGAAAAAATACGTGTGCAGTGCTTTCTAACCCGGGTACATAAATCAAAGACAATGTAGTCGTTACATGGCCGGTTAGAAACCAGTATGCGCAGTCACTGACTAACCGTTACAACGTTTACTAAAGATAACTTTTTGCGCATTCCATAATTTAGTGTCAGAAGATAACCTGTATTATTCAAAAGTTCCAATCGTCTTTATGATAATCTTAAAAGATCCAAGACGTAAAAAATTCAAGCGGAAAACGCTTCAAGATAAAGTTAAAATTATGTAAAAGAAAAGGTGAGCTAGATATGCGGTGTTTAAACATTACTACACCTGAAATGGATACAATTTAAGTGCTGTTAAATTTCGAATAAGTCCTCTTTAAATTTTGAGAGAACATTTTCGTCAGCTAGGTGGAAGAAGGTTCCATGTTAACTTTTTAGTTTAGAATAGATTGAGTCGTATCTTTTAAGGTTAATAAGGTACTACCTCTATTTTTCTCGTCCAGGAGCTTCTATTTCATCTTTTCAGGTCAAATATATACTACCTCAGTTTTTCAAAACAAAAAGGTTCTATCTTAGGATAACTTTTTTCAGTGGAAATTAATTCTTGCTCGCGAGAATATAAAAGATATTTTTGTTTTTGTTTTTGTTCTTTTTTTTTCGTCTAAGTTATTTAAACTAAGAGCCAGGTTTTAATATAAAACTTTTCATACAAAATTTCACATTTATGCAATTTCTACTAATTTAAAGTTGCCAAAAAAAAAGTGGTCGGGAGTTGAAATCTTTTCGATCTGAAAAATTGAGATAAAACCTTTTTGACCAGTAAAGTTAAGATATAGAACCTTTTCCAAAATGCGATAGGACCTTTTTCCACCGAGCCAACGAACTGCAATTACATTATTTTTAGTGTGAATAGAACTTTTATCGTTTAAATTAACGAACAAATATTTTCTCGAATTCTTCGACTTATAAATCGGCAATAATATTAGAATAGTTGAGGCCTGTTTGAAAAACATTTCCCACCCTTTGGCAATAACGATCGTAAAGTAAATTGATCAGACTCGCGTGTGTAAGCTCACCTTTGTCGGATCCTGTTGCTGCAGCAGCTGTTCCCTGACCTGTTGCAGTAGCAGGATCATCTCGGACAGCCTGCGCTCGTTCTCGGCGTACAATGCCCGATGCAGTGCCACCGCTGCTCCGTCCTGTTGGGGCTGGCCCGTGTCTGCGTTCTGTACTCGGCCCGCGTTGGTCGGCGAGGGCGCCACGCTGTTTGCTACGCTGCTACTGCTACTGCAAGATCAACATGGAAAAGTGATATTTAGCGTGTGCCAACTTGTAATCTCATTCTGTTTAAATGGTATTGTTGTTCTGAGAATTATTTTGATGCTTAGTTGTACATCTAACAAAAAACTATAGGAAAGTGTGATGAACATATTATATAATTCGTTCTTTTTTTTGTTAAATAGACGTTATTAATGTATACATTTTTGTTATTTTTAAAAGTAAATTATTTAGATTGGTTTTTTTATTTGTTTTGTTGAATTTGAAAAATCTTGATACAATTACTTTGTAGTTAATAATCTTCTGCAAGTATTAGATTTGCCAGTACATGCGTTTTCATTTGAATTTAATTTTCATTTAGTTTAATAATAATTGGATATGAAACAAATATTAAAGGTTTGTGTTAAATAATACAATTCATCGCTATGTATATATAGGATTTTTTATAAATTTTGTTTCAATGAGATTATATGATGACATAATGTATCCAAGTTGTTAAAATAGTTTTTCGTGTTTTCTTTTCAGATTCAGGAGAATGCAAGTATTTAAATTATTCGTATAACGTTTAACAACGTAACGTAAATTTTTTGCACAGAAATCAAATAAATTGATGTTAGCTGTATAAACAAGCTCGTTAGCTGTTGATATTCTTTATAAAAACAGGAAACGCACTCTTTCTTAATCTGTATCGATCACCCCCCAAATATATTTTTATCCAATTAGCTATTAGTTTTTATGGTACAAATTTTCAAATGCGTTTCCATCGCTGGTTCATATCGTTCAATCGATATAGTTACGCTTCCACGAGAAAGAAGCTGCAGAAGAAAAATACTCTGCGAGCGAAGAAGCTAAGAAAAACCACAAAGACGCTGGGAAATCGGTATAGGAAGGCGCGGCAAAAAAGCCACTTTTGTCGAAGAAAAGAAGTGGAAGTAGAAGAAGCAGCCAAACCACATTCGCAGTGGTTTTGTCCATGGAAGAACCGAAACACCGCGGGTATATATACTCTCGGTGCATGAATATACAGGCGCGTGGCACGGTGTCTTGGTGATGATGTACGTGTGGTGGTGTCGGGGCACTCGGGGCCGCTGCAGGGGCTTCGTATTCCAGTGAATAATAGATAGGCTCGCGGCCGCGCAAACACGCCGAGGCGAGGTAGCTGTTTGCACCGGTGATGGGCCTCCAGCAGCCGGGAGCTCTCCTGCCCTCCCCCCTGACACGCTCTCCATGTCGCTCTCTCTCTCTCTCTCTCCCGTACTCTCGCTCCGCGACACCCCCGCGGGCTCTCTTTATGAGCCCAGGGAAAACGGACCACGAATAAGTGATGCACGAGCCGCTCATTGTGCGCCTCGGTCTATGCCTGGTCGCAGCCCGGACTCATTCTCCTACTTCATCTTTGCCTTCTTTTCTTATTTCTCCTCTCTCCTTCTCTCGCTCTCTGTCTCTCTCTTCTTTTCTTTTATTCAACGGAGCTGCAACAAGCGAGTCTCTGTGAGCTCGCGCGCGTGTGTGTATATGTGTGCGCATGGCCATGTGCGGAGAGTATAGGTAGCAAGTGAGCCTCCTCGCCTACAAGGCTAAGTCCTTCAACGAGCTCTGCCAAGCTCCCAATCTTCCGTATCTAGGCCAGAGCGTATATGCGAGTGCGTGCGCGCGCGCCTCAGAGTGTTATGTGGCCCACCTCAGCTGCTGCTGCTCGCCGCGGAATTTATATACGCCTTCGCGTCGTACGCGGTGTGTACAGTCCACCGCGAGGGACTGCGATTCTCTCTCCCTCTCTCTCCCTCTCACGTGAACTTCGCAGCCGCGCGCGCGAGATGTTGCGAAATGCGCGCTATGCACTTAACTGCACGTGCGTCATTTTGACGAGTTTGGAAGAGCTACTACTGGTCGGTACTTGCGCTGAGAGTGTATATACTCGCGGTGTATGCCCCCCTCGCAATCTCTTTACGCTCGATTTTTTTTTTTTCGTTGGGGCTATATACTCGATTGATACCGCGCGACTCGTTTTTTTTTGCTACGGACATATTGATTAATCGTATTCTTAATGATGAGGCGAAATGTACACGCGAAGATTGTGCGTGGAGTTAATGAATGTGATTGAATATAGTTTTTATATACGCCCGAGCCACTGATAAAGACGAGTACAGTGTTTTATTTTTATTTTCAGAATTTTATACCAAATTTAGAATGCATTCGAAACTTTGTCTAATACTATTATCAGATAATAAAGCTTTTTTCAGAGTATTTATATCGGTCAGGAAAATAGATAAGCTGAATATTGAAAATGTAAAAAAAAACGTGATTCGGATCCCAATCGTGTACCTCGTTGAAAAAAGAAAGCTTTTAACAGATGCCAAACTAGGGCAACGGAGAGCTGCAGTTATACAGCCACGCAGCAACGATCACACCGAACTTCACTCCCGCGGGTATTAGGGAAAAATCTTGCTTATCGTCCATAGCCAACTCTCCAATGCCACTGTATGCATTCGCGGCACCTATAGACGCGTTTCCATGTACGAACTTTGTTCTCTCATCTCTCTCCTAGCGATAAGTATCGGCTCGACGTTCCCTCCCTCTCGTCGCACCCCTTTTTTTGTTCTTGCCGCGCGTCACGACAAAAGCCTCATCCGCTATTATTACTGCCAGGCGCACAAAAGCGGGAAAGGGGTTCCATCGCGCATTTTCCGCTAGGAAACAGTGGAAGCCGCACACGGCGACTGAGACAAATTACCCTTGCCGTATGGGCTCTGTAGTCGATCTCTCGTCACCTTCTCTCTCACTCTCTCTCTCTCTCCCCCACCCCTCCGTGCCCCCACGTCCGTCTTTTTCGACTTGGGTATATAATGCGATTTGGTGCGGCGCGCACGGGCCGAAACCGAGCTCTTTATACATACATATACGTGTGCGTGTATAATCTTGAGCAAACGGCTCGAGCGTGATAAATGCAAGACACATGTACGCGCTTGCGAGGGACAGACAGCGGTTCCCGATGCCTTGGCAGAAAGAGAGACAGAGAGAAAGAGAGAGAGAAAAGAAGAAACGAGGACTCGGGAGTTCCGCTTTCATCAGAAGCTTCTTCTCGTAATTATACGCGCACCGAGCTTCAAAGACTCCTTTTTCGTCTTGTTTCTTCGAGAAACAAAGGGGGTTAAGGCTTCGCTCTAATACTGCTCTCTCTATCTTTCTCTGTACCGAGAACATGTTCTTCGCTGGTTTGTATGAAACGTTGGCGCGAGAAGTGG
Source organism: Megastigmus stigmatizans (assembly GCA_900490015.1). Lineage (NCBI taxonomy): Eukaryota > Metazoa > Arthropoda > Insecta > Hymenoptera > Megastigmidae > Megastigmus > Megastigmus stigmatizans. Next base: position 16,857 of record UELV01174385.1, on the reverse strand, counting down.
GCTTTTCAGTTTCATTGTATTGGCATTTGCTTATACACTGTCTTCTTTTTGATTTCGTTTCATTGAGATACATGATTGTTCCGAGGCAATACTCTGTTTCATGATTGAATTCAGTCTATATAATAAGTGTCTTCTTGCGTTGGTCGATAGTCGATAGTCTCGATACTCTGGCGACTTTTTCAAATACCAGATGAGAACATATGGATACAGCTAACGAGGAAAAACTAGTGTTGTATAATATAGTAAGTGGACTTTTTTTAGTAGACTTTTTTGCCAACGGAAGGCTTGTGAGCAGAATGTGAAACGACTATCTGTTGTTACATCAAAATGCATAGATAAAATTCGTTTTATGAGCATTTGTGTGCTTTGTTCTAACTAGATAAATTGCAAATGAATAAGATCCATTGTTCAATAAACGTATACAATTTATTCACGTGGACTACAAAATTTTGATAATATGAAGCTGTATTTTCTCGGAAGATATCAGCAACAAAGGCTCCTCTTTGAAACGATGCATTCAGGCGAGCATCTTTGACGCAAACTGATCGCACTTTATTCGGCAAAAAATCTCAAGCATTCTTCGATTATTCTCGTACACGGCGTCTGGTAGCAAAAGTGCCAAAAGTGCAACATGTCTTGCCATTCATCAAAAAGGTCTGACACAACGAAAGAAGTACAGCCACGAGAGCACGAGTTATAAAAATATTGGCCCATTGTTGTTGATAAACGGCAGAGCATCAGCTGCAGCGTATATAGAAGGACTGGTCGCGCGACTCGTCCGGATTTGAATAAAATCCAAGTGTAGACACGCGTCACGTTCGCGCCGAATGTTATACACGCACACGTACAACACACACACACGCGTATAGTGCGGCTCGCGGGCTTTTGGCCGAGTGCGGTGTTCGTCCACTGGCAAGTTATTTAGTGTCCGGCTGCCAAGTTCGAACGTTAAAATTCATTTTATCAATGCCCCACGGACTGACGAGCTATTGCTAGTAGCAATGACGAGTTTATATCGGAGTAACGGATCAATTAGATTTTCGTAAACTTAATTTGCGTGCTAGGAAATGCAGTAGTGCCGCATGAGCTTTGTATGGGGATTGTGATTGAAGTTTTGATTGGTCATGGAGGAAGCGGATTGCGCGCTCTATTTTTTACACTGATTCAATTGGCGTCGGTTTGGATGTCAAAAGATTTTTAAACTTTCCCAAGCTTCGATTACATTTAATGTTCGATTATACTCACGACAAACTAGTTTTTTTTTTAATTTTAATACTATATGAGTTTAAAAAATATGAGATTTGTATATTGAAAACTATTATCCACTCAAAGATCGTTTTAACTTGCAGCTGCGGAACGATTTCAAGAAGGCATAAAAATGTCAAGAGCGTAAAAGCTAATCTTTCATTTTTATCAGTAACTTAAAGATGGAGGAGACTATTATACGAGCCTACTGTAAGAGAGAAACTGAAGAATAAAAAAAGGCGTTTACCCATTGGCAAGGAAAAAGTTTCTTTCTCCGATAAGAATGATACAGAGGACTCGGTTGTACATGTATTAGTCGAGTCGTTCATTCATAGCGCGCTTGTTGACGCATTCATGAGCGACCAGCAAAAGAGTCGATTATCGGTAGCGAAGATACCGCCTTAAATCGGAGTCGGTTCGCCTAATTTCTTATCGTCTGCCTTCTATTCTCTCTCCCTAACGATAAGAATCACGCTTCCAAATATATATATATATAAACTCCGTTATTATTCTTCTCCGTGTATTTTTTATCACCCCTCAACAATTCGACTGCGCTCGCCTCGCTACTACTTGTTTCTTTTTTTTTTCTGTCTGCTCTCATGAATCTGTGGAGGTACGATAAACTGACAAACACGCGACCATCTTTTTTTTTAGCCACGCAATTCGATTGATTCTTTTTTCTTTTTCGAGACTAGAAATCGACTGTTTACGATTCGCTAAAGCAAATGAGGGCTTTTGGTGCTATAATTAGCAAAATTATGATAACAAGTTTCGATCAACACATAATCTTCAATAAATTTTCATCATATAAATGCAATATTTCTTTATAAAAGTGGTGGTTAAATATACTGCGAAAATCATAAATGGAAACAAACGTCGGCTCATTGGCTATTTTACCATAAATTGAAGATCGATCGGTACAATAAATTTACTGTTCTGTCAAGAAGAAAATTGCTCTCTTCTCATCCCTAAATATCTCATTTCGAAACAATGTCAAAAGTCTAACGTACCGTCTATCCATTGTTATTAGACAAATGTTAATTTAAATTGTACTTAAATATAACGGCAATAGTTTAAGTTTTGATTTGAATAAACTATAATTATTAAATTATATATTGAATGATTAAGCATGTTATATAAAAAAAAAATAGATTAAAAATTGAATAGTTATTAATGCAGAGATGGCACGCCGAAGTCTTAATCGAAATCCGTACACCTAATTAATGTATCAATATTTTTGGATGAGTAACTGTATTAGAGGCTAAAACATGAAAGGATTATTTTCACGAGAATATGCACCTGGACTTAAACTATTGCCGTAATATTTTCTATGAAACGCAATATTTAAATCTTAAAATGCTAATGTATAATATATTTATATAAAATGTATATTAAGTTCTATGTAATATACATCAACTGTTTTTCGTGTAAAAATAATCTGCATAGTGAATATATCTAGTTTATATCAAAACATGTGATCCATATATATTTAAATCATTTATAATTTCTTATGGCTTTGTAGATATTAATATTAATGAAACATTAATTTAGATTGTGCAGTTGAAAAAAATTTTAATCCTAATTTTGCCCATATAGGTTTTGAAATAAACGTGGGCTAGCGGTTTTATATATTGGCCATAGTTTTCCAATACTTGGTGCTGCTCATAAATGATCCACATATTGGTCTTTGCAATACATTGGCCAAACAGATTATTTTTATTTGATTTTTAAACGATATTGCAAGCATAACGACAACGCTTGTAATATCTTTCACTTGTATAAAAGAAACTATTTACTCTCATTAAACTTTCTCAAGCATAACGAAAGCGATATTTTATCACCAGAGGAGGTAGCTGTATTACGATAAATGGAATTATTGAACTCATTTTTTAATCAGTTTCAAGTACATAGTTCAGATTAAAAGATTTTTCGAACTCTTAAAAAAAAAAAAAAAAAACTTGTTTTATCAGCCTTGAGATATACTATCTGTTCGAGCAGGAGAACCATATTTTGGTCACGCGAGCTAAGTAATGTTCAAAGGCTTCTATAAATCGCGAAGAGCCTATTGCTGATTGGACGAGGCAACATTATTCAAGGTTAGTCGAGCTGCTCCAGTGAGAAAACTATAGAGATTAGCGTCAAGCGCGAAAGCTTCAGGCGAGAAAGCTGCACAGCAATGGTCAGACGTACTCACGTACCTGTGTGTATTATGGCTAGTGGGTGTGGAGGAGGGCGGCGGCGTCCGCCTGCTGTTGAGCTCGTCGTTTGCCAGGGAGCCGCTGCTCACCTTGCCGGTGAGCCTCTTGAGCACGTCGTCCATGGACCTCTTGCCGGCCGCCGTCGTCGGGCCCGTCCCGTTGTTGTTGTTGTTGTTGTGCGTTACGGTATTGTTGTTGTTGTGGTGGGGGTGGTATTGCTGGTGGT
>UELV01174385.1:0-13168 GCA_900490015.1 Megastigmus stigmatizans | reverse complement strand
GGTGGTGGGGGTAATAGGGGTGGTCGGAGGGTAGGGCCGGCGGAGAGCCGCACTCGGAGGAGCTCGCCGGCTCCTGGAGCTGTTGCTGCTGCTGCTGCTGCTGCTGCGGATGGCCCGAGGACGAGTTCGTCCGGTGGTGGTGGTGGTGGGGGTGGTGGTGGTGATGGTGGGGGTGGTGGTAGCCGCCGGCGAGGTTGTTGCCGTCGGGGCCGCTGACCGAGGCGGCCATCGCGACGGCTCCCAGGAGGAGCTGGAGCCTCCGCCGCTTGGCCGGGGGTGGCGAGTTGGCCGAGGGCGAGGAGCAGCCGGAGGACTCGCCGGCCAGGGGGTAGGAGGCCAGCTGGTGGTGCTCGTCGTGGAGCTCGGCCAGGGAGTTGTTGGTGGGGGTCTCGTCGAGGCCGGTGCAGTTGCTGGCGCTGGTGGGCAGCTCGCCGCCGGGTCCGGCCAGGGAGGAGCTCGTGTCCTCCTCCTCCTCGGCGCCGAGGAGCATCTGGAGCCTCCGCCGCTTGCTGGGGGGTGGTGAGTTGGCCGAGGGCGAAGAGCAGCCGGAGGACTCGCCGGCCAGGGGGTAGGAGGCCAGCTGGTGGTGCTCGTCGTGGAGCTCGGCCAGGGAGTTGTTGGTGGGGGTCTCGTCGAGGCCGGTGCAGTTGCTGGCGCTGGTGGGCAGCTCGCCGCCGGGTCCGGCCAGGGAGGAGCTCGTGTCCTCCTCCTCCTCGGCGCCGAGGAGCATCTGGAGCCTCCGCCGCTTGCTGGGGGGTGGTGAGTTGGCCGAGGGCGAAGAGCAGCCGGAGGACTCGCCGGCCAGGGGGTAGGAGGCCAGCTGGTGGTGCTCGTCGTGGAGCTCGGCCAGGGAGTTGTTGGTGGGGGTCTCGTCGAGGCCGGTGCAGTTGCTGGCGCTGGTGGGCAGCTCGCCGCCGGGTCCGGCCAGGGAGGAGCTCGTGTCCTCCTCCTCCTCGGCGCCGAGGAGCATCTGGAGCCTCCGCCGCTTGCTGGGGGGTGGTGAGTTGGCCGAGGGCGAAGAGCAGCCGGAGGACTCGCCGGCCAGGGGGTAGGAGGCCAGCTGGTGGTGCTCGTCGTGGAGCTCGGCCAGGGAGTTGTTGGTGGGGGTCTCGTCGAGGCCGGTGCAGTTGCTGGCGCTGGTGGGCAGCTCGCCGCCGGGTCCGGCCAGGGAGGAGCTCGTGTCCTCCTCCTCCTCGGCGCCGAGGAGCATCTGGAGCCTCCGCCGCTTGCTGGGGGGTGGTGAGTTGGCCGAGGGCGAAGAGCAGCCGGAGGACTCGCCGGCCAGGGGGTAGGAGGCCAGCTGGTGGTGCTCGTCGTGGAGCTCGGCCAGGGAGTTGTTGGTGGGGGTCTCGTCGAGGCCGGTGCAGTTGCTGGCGCTGGTGGGCAGCTCGCCGCCGGGTCCGGCCAGGGAGGAGCTCGTGTCCTCCTCCTCCTCGGCGCCGAGGAGCATCTGGAGCCTCCGCCGCTTGCTGGGGGGTGGTGAGTTGGCCGAGGGCGAAGAGCAGCCGGAGGACTCGCCGGCCAGGGGGTAGGAGGCCAGCTGGTGGTGCTCGTCGTGGAGCTCGGCCAGGGAGTTGTTGGTGGGGGTCTCGTCGAGGCCGGTGCAGTTGCTGGCGCTGGTGGGCAGCTCGCCGCCGGGTCCGGCCAGGGAGGAGCTCGTGTCCTCCTCCTCCTCGGCGCCGAGGAGCATCTGGAGCCTCCGCCGCTTGCTGGGGGGTGGTGAGTTGGCCGAGGGCGAAGAGCAGCCGGAGGACTCGCCGGCCAGGGGGTAGGAGGCCAGCTGGTGGTGCTCGTCGTGGAGCTCGGCCAGGGAGTTGTTGGTGGGGGTCTCGTCGAGGCCGGTGCAGTTGCTGGCGCTGGTGGGCAGCTCGCCGCCGGGTCCGGCCAGGGAGGAGCTCGTGTCCTCCTCCTCCTCGGCGCCGAGGAGCATCTGGAGCCTCCGCCGCTTGCTGGGGGGTGGTGAGTTGGCCGAGGGCGAAGAGCAGCCGGAGGACTCGCCGGCCAGGGGGTAGCCGAGCTGGTGGTGGTGCTCGTCGTTCATGTCGGCCAGCGAGTTGTTGGTGTCCTCCTCCTCATCGGCGCCCGCCACCGATCCCTGCTGTCCGCCCCCGCCCTCCGATAGCTTCGTTGGTGGCGACTTCCTCTTAGAGGACATCCTTAGCCTGCGGACCACACGAAAAAAGCCACCTTTCAGTATCACATGTATTTTTTCCTTCTATTCTATCCATCAAATACCAACACACCATATAACATATACTTATAGTAATAATTCATATTTATTATAGATAATTGGAAATCGGCAGCTGAAAACAAGATAAGAGAGTTACTTGTAGCAATCGTATGGAAACAATAAAGTCACATAAGACAAATTATTATTTTTAATGTTTAATTATTCTATCTTATCTTGCTGCAAACATTAGCTGGTTAAATATGTCGCAATACATAGAAATGTCATACAAATCATGCTGCCGATTATTTACCGTACTCGAAGTATTGATTATCTATTTATGTATACAAAGTGTGCCATTTATTATGAAAAATTGAATATTAATTTTTTCAGAATACCTCAGTTTGTATATCTGTTAAGTATTCGAAGTCTTAACTTGATCATTTAAAATTTATTCCGAAATAATTTGTGAAGCATTAAATTTGAGTCTTTAGTTCCATGTTCATTGAATTATGTAAGAAAAAAATTAAAAGTTTGTCAAATTGTTCCATTTATAAAAAGCTATTTTTATAATACAATTAAAAATATATTTGCCTTGTTTTACAGTTTGAATGGATTGGCTCATTTTGTCGATCCGAGTTCTATAAATAAAGCGCAATTAGTGGTCGGTCATGCAGAAGCGCCAGCTCGATAAACAATTTGGGAGCATTAATTTGTGCAGCGATTATAGTCGGAAAATGTCAGAAGACTCCGACTCGTAGCAATTCGTCTAGCGGAAATTGTCAGCGGTCGTTACCAGCGGCCGAGAGTCCAAGCTCGGCGGCGTGTGGTGTCGATGCTCGAAATATAGGTTGATGGGGAGGCATGCGAAGGAAGGCTCAGAAGTCGACGGGTGTTGACGCGATTTGTGGAACAGAATGGCCCGTTCCTTACATCTCTATATACTTCACGCTGCGTACGTACACACACAAATACATACACCCACACGTACACATGCACGCGGAGAGGCTGTAAGTCGTTAACGAACTCAGGCGACCGTCTAAAATACGCGACACATCTGCAGCCCGCCGTCGACTCGATAATTTGCTTCGACGGCCCAGAATTTTGGTTATCTATTAATTTCCGTTTACAAATTACTAAATCTAAAATCGTGAAATTAACTCGTTGCCCACGTATGCGCGGATGTAGAGTTTTGGCGGTCCCGTTGCACTCGAGTTTTCGTGATATTTAATGAGTGGATGCATCGAAATTATTTACGGCGGGAGTTTGAAGCTGGGAAATCTTTGGCGAATTACATGAGATAAATACGGATTTTTATACCGATAATCACATTTGCATTGTGTGCTTTATTTTAATAATGGGGAATTTTATGTAATCGCTGATTCATCATGAACAATTCAACTTAATTGCTCGCAGAGATAAAATAATGACGCATACATAAACTTTACTTGCTACTGAACATTTAGTATATAAAATTATGAAGTTAAGTATCATATATTTACGATTTATGAAAAATAACAGAAACAACGGTATGTAAATTATGAATATTAATCAATAGATTTATATGTGATTGTAATGCAGAATATTCAATAAAATTCCTTTAAATTATTGTCATATAAGTATCTATTTTATCAGAAAATATTATCAATTTTTTTTTCAATTTGCGCATGAATTAATTATTGAAAATGATTTTTTTTCATTCAAATCTTCAATTTTATTTTTATTTTTATCGATTACACAAATCTTATCCCCGAATAAGTGACTCTTCAACTTCACATTTCAATGCAAATATCAAATCTTTTCCAAAGGTATACAATAATAGACTTTTGATAACTAAAGATTAAGGGAACTACATACGCAAAGTTCCAATTTACTATTTTCCACGCTACCACCAATGACGCAAATCCCTTGTTTCCTTATCACCGATAAAATTGTAGTCATCCAAAAAAAAAGACGAGCAAAAAACTATCGTTGTCAGAAATGTTGTAAAGTCGTTCGGTAAATACTACTGATCTCCCATCTCATTAAATCAACGGAGCTTTCCCTCCCCGTTCATCTGGGTCCGGCTGAAAAATCCACTGCCGCTTTACAAGGCAAACGGAACCCATATAGGAATCGGTGCTCGTCCCACGATGCGTAATGGGTTATCGATACGTATAAGCGGCGTATAATACGAGCCGACATGCGGACGCATTGTACGTATAAGTGCATGGGCGAAAGGGGCGCAGGGAGGGCAAACACACACGCACACTGCACACTGCACATAATATCGTGTATGAGCCAACTGTTAACGTCGAGGCGTGACAGATAGCAGGGGCCGTTATTTATCGCCGCCGATACAAGAGGAGATAGGCGCCCGAGCTCAATTGTGTGGAACGTCGTCGTCTCGTGTGTGTGTGTGTGTGTGTGTGTGTGGTGCAGAGCCGCGTAGCTGATCTCGCGCGTATATAACGCGGTTCCGCGAGAGCTCTAATGAAGCTGACATTGTCGATCGAGCCGAGCTGACTCTCTGCACCGTGTACTACAGTCTACAGTTTCGTGCACTCGCGAGTGCGCGCGTGTCTGCTCTGTGTATATAATGTACCTTTTTTGCGTGTACGGTGAGCGCGCGGAGGATAGGAGAGCCGCCGGGGAGAAAAAGAAACGCGCGGCGCTGCTCGCGAAAAACTGCTTTACATGCCACGGGCAGCTGACGGCGATCGAGCCGCCGACATAAATCTCCGCTTGTCGAGCGCTTGCATCTGAATATTTGATTGTTTGAATGTATAATGTCAAATGGACGCGATCTATAATAATTCTTACGAGACAACTCTTGGACTTTTGAAAGTAACTAGCATTATTATATAGTGGATTAAATAAGAATTAATTCATTGGTTCTCTTAAAAAGTGTTTTCATGTAAATTGGAATAATAACTTAGATTTTACTTAGTGAAAAGCGAGTGCAATATTTTTCACCCAGCTATATACTCATTTTCCTAATCAACATTTAGAGAATATATATATACCCTTCTAAAGTGATAAACATCTCGCGTCGGTTTGTAGAGAAAATCGAGTGCAATGAGTTTAATTATTTTTTAGGCGGTTCGTCTGGATTTACGACGAATATTTCACGAAAATTTCATAACGTATACGATTACTCTCAGCGATTTTTTGTAGTAGATTTTAATAAAGCTGAATAAACGAGAGCCCGCGATGCTTATTATACGATATGAGATAATAGGCGAAACTGCGAGAATTGAAACATGAAGTAAAGAGAGAAAATCGATAGTGCGACAGGAGGTGGATTTATTGTAAGCGTTTTTTTCTCCCGTACGACGCATGATAAAGATAGCAACTTTGTCGAAGAGAAAGAATCGTCTTCCCGTCAAAACGTGAACGCGAGGGAGATAAGTTACGAAGTAACTGTTACAAAAGAGTCCGGCCGCTATCGCCTTATCAAATAACACTTTTAAAAATATATTTTGTGTATATTATATACTACCCGATATACATGCTCCTTGCGAATGATCAGCGCATTATGTACGCAAGAAGAAAACAGTTGTAAAGAACTCAGCTGAGCTTCTGCGCTACGGCGTATACAAGCTTTGCTTTAGTAAAAAAAAAATATTATACCAAGATGAATATTTAATTAAAGCGATAATATATATATACATGAGAAAAACATGTAGTTACTATTCGATTTAATTCTGGTTCTCTAAAAAACAACTGCTAATATCTCAGTCCACGCAATTCTAATTCTGGGTAAGGAGATATAAATAGAAAGTCACAACCTTAAGGTCCTTTGCAATATTTACACTGCTTTATAACTATAAATTTGAAGCTCTATACGTATGCACTTTTTCAAATATAATATTACAATTAAAGCTTTATACATTGTATCATCATTTGATTTGATAAGTTGCGAAAATGCAGATTATAATTCATAGCGTAGTAGCTAAGTATATATATGAATCTTTGTTTTAACAATTTCTTTATATCTTATTCAGAGAAACGGATAGATTTTCCAGTCATAGCATTATCATTTCATTTTTCCTGTATAAAATCTTTCGCCCTCACTGTCATTGCGCTTATCATACAAACGATTTTTCCAGAATCTCTCTCGAACACCACAAGTTTCTAAAAAAATAAGAGTTGTAACGAGCAACGAAATTTTCACGGCAAGCCATCCCTCATTGTTGGCATTAAAGGCGTGGATAAACACAGGGGCATAGAAGAAGCCGTAGTCGAGAAGTATATAGAGAGAATATCAGCGAGTATAATAGACCTCGCAACCGGACGCAATCACTTTGCGGAGAGAGCAGCAGCAGCTCAGCTAGGTCTTACACTCCTCATAGCGTGGCTGTCTAAAAAGGCTGAACAAAAACAGAAGGCACCGAGTGAAATATTTTTAACAGACCCCCAGATGTTGTCAGTGGGATTTTTAAGTCGTGCGAGCACGCTCTCTTTTTCGGAATCGCATCGCGCGGTGCGTATATAATCCACACGTGGATAGGAGAGACTATATATCGGCGATATTTTCTTTTATGATGAATATCGCCTCCCTTGGTTTCGTTTGATGTTTTTAAATAAATCCGCTTTCTTTTCCAAGGCGGCTTGCGCAGTTCTCTGAACGGCCGCAGAAAGAGAGTTATAAGCGCAAGAAGAAGAAGAAGAAGATACCCAGATTTGTTATATTCCTCATTGTTTCTCGTAATCTGCGGGCTTACATAATAGGGAAATCGCGCGATTCATTGACAGAGAGCTCATAACGAATTATTTTTTTTTGTATATATACATAAAATGCTCGCGATATCGACTGCTTACGTAATTTGATCGAAGTGTCGTGTAAGTGCAACTGCGTATATTGATTACAACATGGGAAGAATAATTCAAGTTCATTGTCGTACTGGGGGGAACGTCTCGATCAACTCTGCACGCTCTCGATCATCGTTGTAAATTGAAAATTTTTTCATCATCGCCTGCTGATACGAACAAGTTCTGTTTTTTCCTCCAACTCGTGTGCTTTCCTTTCGCGCTCGCGATAATTTATAATAGATAATTCCTACAAATTGATCAATCTCGAATAAAATAATTATTCACTTATATATATAATACAAAAAAGTAATCTGTATATATAGAATATAATATTTAAATCAAGAAATAATTGAGCTGCCCGTGATGAGAGAAATTTAAAATAAAAAAGTATTTGTTTTGGATAGCGTGACTGACACTCGAGACTGATACTAAAATCTTACATTAAGAAACTAACCCTTCTTGCAATTTATTCCGCGCGCTTATTACGACTATCTCGGCTTGAACATTATGAAATTCGAACATTATAGATATTTAGTAAGCTTAATGGTGCTGATACGATGGCTAATCTATTCTCTCTTTCTCTCTCTGTCTCTGTCTCTCTTTCTCTCTCTTGCCTTTAGTGCACGTCCGTGTGCGTTTGTACTTACGTGTATGCGCTATCCGCCGTGGTTTATCGAGAAAGGTCGAACATCTCAGTCACACTTACTTGGATGATAAATAATCATTGGAAACAATGTTATGACTATATTTAAAATTATGCCGTCGTATTACGAGTGGCGGCGCGTTGGATCAAGAGCTCGAATTTAATATCAATTTATTCATCTTTCTCTACTTCATTTTCGTTTTTTACCCTATACACATAATATTTTATCTATACAGACTATTTTAGTTGTAAAAAATACTATACATCTATTCTACTCAACTATTACTCAACTATTTATTCAAATTTATGTTCGAAAAAGTAAAATAATATTAAAAAAACATACACGTTTAAAACGCGAAATATAAAGCCAAATAATACTATTGATTTGTAATATGTATGAGTAACCTAATAAACTACTTTATGCTATAAAAGTGTCAAGAGGTTTGAGTTCGATGAGAAAACTTTTTTAAGCTCGGTCGAACGGCTTTCCGTAATTTCCCAGCGACAAAGTGGTTTTTCCGTTGAGGGAATTTCTAAGAATAGTAAAACAAAACCATACAGACTGCTACCAGAACTGAGAAGCATTAAAATCGACCGTAAAGCTTGACTTTCTATTAGCCTTACAATGGAAATGTGTTTTTGGGAGGAATGCCGCGCGGCATCTGTTAGGTCTCAAGTGACATGTCGCAAGGATGGAACGGGCGACGAGATTCCTTTGGAATGCTAAGTCAAGTTTCAAGAGGGCTGTGAAATACTTACTTCTTACGTCATTTTTAATACAACGCGTCAAAAAATGAATAACCAATTTTTTTATTTATTTATTTTTAACAGAATCGCACTACGAGAATCTTCCTCGAGTTCAAAAATTAAATACAATTATTGTATCGTGCATAATGACATTGATTAATTAAAATCTGAGTATTGTGAAAAAGTGCGGATGTATCTAACGAGGAAAGAAACGCATGGTGTTTAAAATGCGTTGAACAAACTAAAATTGAAGAACTAAATATCATTTCAAACCCTCGAAATTACTCATTTTTAATTTTCCGTGAATAACTCTTGTTCGTACTTTCGCTCGAACCATATTATAACATTTTTATATTACATAAAATAAAATACGCTTTGCATAATAGAACATCTTTTCTCTACATTCGCGGTACGAGACGTGTTTAGGTTGAAACAAAAAAAAACAGTTTTTTGCAGGTATATGTAACAAAAAATATCAAATTATCAAACACTAAATGCTTATAGAATTAAGTTCTCACTCAATTAACTATCGTATTATTTTAAGCTGATAAAAAGACAACTTTCAAAACACGAGTATTATACTTTGAATATTAAATTTTTATGCACAGAATTCAGCGCCCACTAAATTTTGTATAATGCAACATTCAAAATTCTAGCTGAGCCGTGCTGATCCTTTGGTGAACTTTGTCCTTCCAGCAACGCGATGGGTAAAGAAGGAAAGACAAAAAAGAACAAAGTATAAAGAGAGAGAGAGAAAGAGTGAGAGAGTGAGAGAAAAAGTAGATAACTCAAGAAAATGACAGAGTCAGTGAAGAAGAAGAAGAAGAAGAAGTGGAGCGCGAGGGGTTGGAACGGAGGCCAGAAGAGCTGGTGCGGCTACACGGGGTTGCGGGAGGAGGAGGAAGAGGAGGAGGTCAGAGGTAGAGAGGAGAGAAAGCCATATCGTTAGTATTCTTTATAGAGGCGCAGCGCGCGCTCGGGATATGCTCTACATAATGGAGTCTCAGCTAGAGCGCGTCTCTCTTCTTTTGAAGCGGCGCGCGTCGGTGGCGGCCGATCTCTTGTTTATGTATGAAGCGGCAGCGCGGACCACACCCACGCATACACTCACATACACTTGCACACACACACACACACATACATACCCTCTCTCTCTTTCTCTGTTCACCGAGCGCGCGACACACTGTGTATACTATATACGTAGCACATTTTCCCGATGTGCCGCAGCATTCACCAGAGCTTTCCATTCTCTCTCACAGTCTCTCTCTCTCTCTCTTGCTTTTTCCCTCAGTGAGAGAAAACGTTACGCTGCTGCTGCTGCTGCCAGAGCCCAGTTTTCTCTCTTCCTCTGTGTATGTGTGTTCGCGTGTCGTCGTCGGTTATCCCGCGAGCGAGACTACGAAAACTAGAGAAGAGAGGATGGAGAGAGAGAGAAAAAAAGAGAGAGAGAGAGAGAGAGAGAAAGAGAGAGAGAGAGGAAGAGAGAGAAAGAGCGGAAAATATACATTTACAGGTCGACAACGCGAGCGCGAGCGCGTCGTCTCTGTTGCCGGGATGTAAAAGCAATCTTCCGTCAGTCTTCCTTCTACTGAGAATACGTTATCAGCGTGCGAGAGAGAGAGAGAGAGAGAGAGAGGGAAAGAGAGACAGTGTCGTCCTCGCTTTTTCTCTCCCCTTTCTCTCTATTCCTCCCACTTCTTCGCTATCTCCGTATACACTCTTTCTCTCCCTCGTTGCTTGCTATCTCTCTCTCTCTCTCTCTTTTCTGCAACGAGCTCTAGGAAGCTCGACCTCTTTTGCTCGCTTCCATCCATCTCGCTTTATTTCCTCTCCTCTTTGCTCCTTTTCTATTTTCTCCTTTGCGCTCTCTACCTTCCTCTTTCGCTCCCTTTTTCCCCTGCAAACTGCTGCGTTGGCTGTCGTCGTGTGTCGCAGCAGCAGCAAAGTTTTACGCGCTCGTCTCTGTATTTGGACTCGGCTGTATACTACTATTGCTGCTGCTGCTCTCCCGGTAATTTCGCAGCGACAGAGTCCAGGGAAAGTCACCTACTTCTGTACACAGGACGGCGCTTCTCGGGGCAAAACTTTGTTATCAGAGAGAGGGAGAGAGGGAAAGAGACAGAGCGAGCGAGTCAAGAGAGAAAGACAGAGAAGAGGAAGACAGACATAAGGGCTAAAAAGCGAATGCATTGCTACCTGCGGCGCAAGTGCTGCAACCGTTATTACGGTAATGCAAAAGGTGAAGTTCATCGATTCTCCACGTTCAGAGCAGGAAAAGCTCGCCTCTTCCCTCTGCAGTTACCTATTGCGTCTACTCCATGATTTTGCAGCTGTCGCATAAATCACTCGCAGAGTTAATAAGCGTTCCTCTTACTTTTTTTTTTTAATAATTTCGACCCCAGCTACCGCAGACACAATACGTCTATTCGCTTTTTGTTAAGACGACATAAAAAATAAATGAGAGTCGATGTACCGTATATATGTAGAAGCGAAAATTCTCGGAACATAAAAAGTCTGAATGTCCGCAACGGAATCTTCAAATCTTTTGAGCGTAGATTTTCTTTTATTCCGCAGCTCTCGGATCCATTGATAAGTTAGTCAGGAAATTCATGACACAGCCATAGGCACTATTTATCAAAGCGAGAATTTCGAATTCCTCCGTTATTGATGGTCTCTAGCGAGCATTTAATCCATTGATCGAGCAGATAATTTTTTCGCCATCAACGCGAGATACAATATAGAAATGAATACACACACATATACGCACGATTGATTAATAAGAAACCTTCGATCCTCAAAAGCTATATATACGCTATAGCCCGAATGAAGCCGATCTTACTCTATCGCTCTGGAATGTGTATATTATAACGAAGAATCCATAATAAGAGGTCGCGGCGTGCACAACAACAGCTTTTGAAATGAATACAGGCGCGCGAGTTCCAAGGCGCCGACGTTATACAGATAAGAGAACTCGCAAGCACACGAGACCATTGTCCATGGTATCGTCGATACAATAATTAGCGTTGAGAGAAACCTTCCGTCCACCGCTGAAGAGGAGGAAAGAGAAAAGTGCTCTTCCCTGTCAGGCATTTCTCTCTCACTCTAATCTATATACACACACGCGTAACGAATGACGTACGGAGAATTTTCGACGGCCCGACATCCGCATTTCGAACAAGGGCGGCGCGAAATCCTGCAGCGCCGCAGAGACAAGAAAGAGAACGAGAGAGTGAGAGAGAGAGGGAGAGAGAGAGAGAGAGAGAGAGAAAGAGAACAAGGGGCCTTCTGGCCGAGATAGGTTTAAAGAAGTGGGGCCATGTGTTCAGTGTCAAGTTGCGCGCGGATCGGAAAGCTCGAGCCGCCAGCAGCCGCAGCAGCCGCTTCCTCGCTCCTCCGCGTTCACACATGTGTGTACACATACGCGAGCTGCTGCTGCTGTTGCTGCTGCTTCGTTTTCTTCTCATTCGAGAGAGAGAGAGAGAGCTGTTTCACTCGCACACGTCTTCCTCCTCCAACGCTTCTTCTTCTCCTTCTTCTCTTCTTCTTCTTCTTCTTCTTCTTCATCATCATCTCCGCGCGCGACCCGTCTTTCATGCGCTCCTTCTACGAATCGACGTGCAGATACGCGCCGGGCCTGTATAGCCGCACGCCATGGAGAGTGAGATAGAAAAACAATTACTGGCTTTGTGTTTTCGCATTGGCCGGAGATTCTTTGAACCTTTGGCCGCGTGGGCGTATTAATCACGAGCCGCTGGTGGCTAAGATGGATTTATAAGCGCGGCGTGTACCGAAAATCAACTTCCGCGTGTATCGAGTGAGTTCTTTTATCGGCTCTGTGCGTCTGTGCGCTTTTCAAGAACCGAGTGCGGAGCTTGCGAGTTTTTCTATTCATGTATATATGTATATATGAATAGAGAAGTAGAAAGAGAGGTCATTCCAAGCGATTATTGTGATCCTTTTGATCGCGTTATAGATACGCGCATGCGCAAGATTTTAATTTCATGCGAATGAATATATTGAGTGTAAAGCATATTTTCTCATCCGTAACTTTAAGAGTAAGGATATGTAATTGTAATTTTTTATAATACGAAAATAAATAAAATTCGTAAGCGAATACAAATGATGTAGTGCTCGCAGTGCCGAGATATCCCCGCAGTGAAATTAAAAAGAAATAAATCTTCCGTCTGCAGGAGGAATTATTTGAAATCCTAATGCCCTACACATCTCATTATTTCGTCAAAGTACGTATATATGCGCGCACGGTCGCTCGAAGAAGAATACCCTCTGCAGCAGGAATGTAATACAACGAAAAAGGTGCGCGCGAGAGAGGGAGTGAAGAGAGAGAGAGAGAGAGTGAGAGAGAAAGAAGAGGCAAAGAACAAGAGGAATCGTTCTCGCTTGTGCGCCTGAAAGGACAGAGGTTTCTTCATCTGCTTGCTTCTTAATTTCCTCGCGGAACAATTCTTCCTGCGGAGAGAGAGAGGCAAGAGCAACAGCAGCAGGTCGTTATACCGCGGATGAATGGTGCACGTGCACAACAATTACTTCTTCCTCTCCTCGTCTTTGGGGGCGCACACATGTACGCGAGCATTCATTTCTCATAGACTGCGGCGACGGTGGTGGTAGTGGTGGTGGTGGGTCCCAGAGGGAAGCTTCGAGGGATCGCGATGGGAAGCTCGAGGTAAATAGGCAAATGAGGAAAAGAGCGCCGCAACGTGTGTCGAACTCTCTTTTCTCTTCTCTGGTAGAGAACGGATTCCTTGTATAATATGTATGCGCACTCGCCAGGGCTTTTTCTCTTCTTATATATATATATA
>UELV01174384.1:0-21545 GCA_900490015.1 Megastigmus stigmatizans | reverse complement strand
ATATATATATATATATATATATATATTTAGCAGAGACTTATGAGATAAACTACCGGGGATTACTCATTAGACCCCCCCGCGAGTGAGCTGCAATATCCAATATACCCCCCATCCCTCTCGAATACATCGATGGAAAGCTCCTTAGACGCACTCAAATCTTTAATGAAAACGACAAGTCCACATCTCTCTCATTCTCTCTCTCTCTCTCTCTCTCTCTCTCTCTCGACCTCGATAATACGCAGCGATGGAACAAAAGTAGTACATCTTAATGAAAATCCGGTTGATACCGTTGCGAACTGCAACAGAGACAACCTCTCCGACCAGCAATAATGTTACTTTATACTGCAGAAATAGATCGGCTGAGCTCTCTTTCATAAGCCATGCGCACACGGGATCTAGACTTTAAAGGACCTTGGGAAAATCCAAGCGCACGCGAGAGAAAACGACGTCTTCGGAAGTCAGAGGCGAATTTCGCATCAGAAGCGCAGAAATGTCCAGTATATATACAGTTTCCATAAACCTATACATATACACAAAGTAGCCTCCGAATTTCAGCAGCCTCGTGTAGGCGAGCTAATATAGCGTGCGTGTCGCTATGAGAGCGCGAGCGAATGTGTCTAACCTGTTCTCTCGCTCTTTCTCTATCTCTCTGATGTCTTTGGTATCTTAACCGCGTATTATACCTGCGCCCCGATGCTCAAACACCGACTACATCACGTGAACACGACGTATACTGTAATCGGTTGAATTTAATGTGGATCGATGCAGCTCGTATACGAATTGCAAATCTATACTCAGCTGCGGACTATTGCATCCCATTTTAAAAAGCAAAACTTTATAGCAAACGCATTTTAAATTCTATTGCATATTGCAATCTATCAGGGTGAGAAATAAATATGGAAACTCCAGAAAATTTTAGAGGATGGTTACTGAAATAAAAAACTTAAGGTCAGGTCTTAAGTAATTTTTATCAGGGAATTCAACGGTGACCTTAGATTTGACCTTGAACCTCACCTTCAAGGTCATTTAAAGATCAACTTTTGTTTTTTAAATGAAAACCCCTATTTTTGACATCAGCAATCGAAAGAACGGGAAATTCTACGTTCATATATGTATTACCTTACACCTTAATACATATCTGAACGTAGAATTTCCCGCTCTTTCGATTGCTCATGTCAAAAGTAGGGGTTCCCATTTAGAAAATAAAATTTGACCTTTAAATGACCTTGAAGGTGAGGTTCAAGGTCAAATCTAATGTCACCGTTGAATTCCCTGATAAATATTACTTAAAACCTTAAGTTTTTTATTTCTGTAACCATCCTCTAAAATTATTCGTGATTTTCAAACTAGTATACATTTGACCTCCATTTGACCCACTGAGGTCACGTTCACCTTAGACCTTAATACATATCTGAAAGTAGAATTTCCCGCTCTTTCGATTGCTTATGTCAAAAATAGGGGATCCCATTTAAAAAATAAAATTTGACCTTAAAATGACCTTGAAGGTGAGGTTCAAGGTCAAATCTAAGGTCACCGTTGAATTCCCTGATAAAAATTACTTAAGACCTGACCTTAAGTTTTTTATTTCAGTAACCATCCTCTAAAATTTTCTGGGGTTTCCATATTTATTTCTCACCCTGTGACTTCGAGAATCCCATATTCCGAATTCAATATGGAAGAAGAAAAATCCTTTAGGATTTTCGATAGCTTTTGTCTTTTCACTTTTCACAAACAGGCGGGTATGCGCGGATATATGCTCGAGTTCTCTCTCTCTTACTCGGTTTCTTGGGATGAAGAGGAAAAATGGATTTCTCGTCGCGCGCGAGCGCCGATAACAAGGAGACGAAGATTCTCCGAGTCTGCAGAGGCCTGTCGTCGCCCCCACGCCCCCCTTCCTCCCTTCCCCCCATTTGGAGCTGCTGGCGAGAGAATCTTGTATTTCAACGAGCGCGTTGCCGATGATGGATTTGAATATCGAATGCCGATGATTGCTTTCAAATTTTATGCAAAATCTCACGGCTTTACACTTAGAGCGCCATTGATAGCGTTTCATTAAATTATCACAGCTGAAATAAGATATTGTCGGCATTAATTGTATGCATTTGCATATTAGTGCGCCATTCTATCCTATATATATACAATGAAATTACTAATCCTATCAAGCCATTGTCTTCTATATTTACGGGATATATTTCAATCTTTTCTTCAGACTTTCACGTCATAACATTCTACCAAAACAGTTAAAAAAAAAAAAAACTACTGCGTGGAATACTGGCAAAAACTCGTCGTCAAGCAGTGAAAAAGCCACGGAAAGCATTCGCTCATCTACCATATAGGGAAAGAAAAATCGCGCATCGGAATATGCATTCGCCGATCCATTCGTGCGGATGCGCAACAAAAAGCCCCGCGGGGCTCGCCAGGGCGATAAAAAACCGGAGATAGAAAGCCGAATCGTAATCTAATTATCGCATAGACACTATATAAGGGTCCGAGGCGGTAACGGCGAACAAGAACATAGCGACTGACAGGTGAGATTAGTTTATCTCACGCTGTGCGAGGCATTGCAGGCGCTGCACACATATGTATATATATGTATATGTATAGAGGAGCGAATGCGCGCGCGCGAGCCTGGCCCTGCGTCCGCGCCATTATTACAATGACGGCACTACGACGACCTACGCGTCACACATGCACACCTATATACACACATATATATGTGTGAAGGAAGGCTATAGAGGTGTACGAGTTTATCGGAACTAGCCATCAAATAACGAAAATGCACCCGATGCGCATGGAGATATCGCACAGTGAATGCCAGGGAGTATTGCTTTTGCCGAGCAGCTCAGCGAGGGAAACGAGGAGCGACTTGCGAGGTAGGCTGCAGCGAATTCCACTAACCGTGTACTGGGAGTTTGCTGGAGTTTTCTCTCTCTCTCTCTCTCTCTCTCTCTCTCTCTCTCTATCTATCTATCTCTCTCTCTTTCTAGTTTCACCGTGCTGTCTGTATAGGAAAATGCTGCATTATGAAAGAAATGTTTGATAAACATTAATCGCGATCAAATAATCAGCAGCGATTGTTTTCTACGATGTTTAGACAGCATATGCAGTCGGAAAAAAATGACATTACCGTATAGTATAGATTTTGACAAACACCTCTCTCTCTCTCTCTCGATCTTCATTTAGCATCGCATTTTTCCGCTCTGAACTTATATTTTTAAAATTGGAATCGCAGTCTACGTAGCTACTAAATAAACGCAGAATTATTAAATTCCGGTTGACGTCACGGGAACGATATCAACATATTATAGAAACCATGAAATAGCCGTTAAATCCGCCGTAAATTCTAAACAAATTATCGGAATCCTCTCTACTTACCGAATTTCACACAAAGCAATGAAGCGTTTTTTTTTTCATTTTGCGAAAGATGATATAGGCATATCGTTCATCCGACGCGGAAAATACTATATATATCCGGTAATTAAAGATAACCTGCATTCGCGCAATTGGTAATTTTGAATTATATAACTATATATACATATACATATAACGCCTTTGTAAAGCGTTGCTCAGTAATTAAAGGAACAAGGACATCGACGTGCATTTCATGGGAAATCTCGCGAATGAATTCGATGCGTTTCCTATGTATAAACATATCCTATAATGACCCAAATACGAACAAAGTACGTATACCTACTTATAGGTAGAAGATGCCGGATATGCAGGGTAAGACGTTATTCTAGGGTATATCATCAATCAATGCTCGACGAGCGTTCATTAATATAATCGCATTTTATTGTCCTCGGGCATATAATAGTTCCTATATATACGCGGTTTACACGTTTGATTCCTCCTGGGGATTACAACTCCCTGCTTCATGCGGCCCTGTATCCCTCTTTTATTTTTGATCTGCTTAAAATATAACTAGATACGTTTTATCTGTACGGAAGTATCGCGATATTTCAACTAAAATCTGTTGCCTTAACCATTTATATTCTGTCATTCCGATGAATGTATACGTGTATATAAGGCTTTGTATAAATTTTACCAAACAAACATTAATCTGGAAAAGCGCGCACTACGTAAAAATTACATTTCTTTTGGAAATTGCCTTTCCATTCAGCAATGGTATTTAGCATAAGCGAGAATAAAACTTCTACCCGCACCTATTAAACTACAGTAACATACAGAATAGCACGTGTATAGATATATAGAGCAGAAATACATATAGACACAGTAAGACAGATGTCGCTCGCTATTTCTTGCTGGTACGAGATAGGTTGGTGTTGCGGCGCAGTTTGTCGAAGATATTTTGCACCGCTAAATCCCGCAGTGTATCACATAAGACATCAGAGAAATGAATGAATTGGAAAATGTGTCTTTATTAAAAGCATAAATCTTGTAGCGAGCGAGTCGCGAGTCTCTTGGCTGCGAGTCGAGAACAAAACAGTGAAAGAGTGAAAAGCAGTGTTTGCGCGCGAGCAACTTGGAAATGCTTTTAAAGGGGTTCAAACTATATATATATAGGATGCCTTTCAAAACAATCGTTGTGTATTATGAAAGTGGATCATGTTCATTTGTATAATTCATAATGTACATACTGTTGCTCTTAAGAATGATTTCTAGAAAAACTAAAATTTTAGTATATCGCGTGGACGTGAAAATTCTTCCCTCGACCAAAATCTTTGCCAAAATTATAAGATTTCATCGCACATCTTAAATTAATTGATCTAATGCAATGTCGGCACTATATGTAAAAAAACGTTGAAAATTGTGAAACGACGCCAAGACCACATTTTCGCTTTCATCCACAAAAGAATCAAAAGACTTTATTATAAGCACTATAAAAGTATCATAATAAAGCCTATTGTAGATACAGAAATGGTAGTTTAAAATATCGGCACAATCGGGGTTGCGTGGAGTCCCTGATCGTGGCTCTTCGAACGAGATATAAACGCCTCTTAAGTATATATGGCACATGATTCTTTATTTTTACTTCGACGAAAGACTTGTGCGAAATATCAACAAGTATGACGTCGCATTTGTATTGCGACTGGACGTAAATATAAATAAAATACGACTCGTAGGAAAAAGTTCATCCCATTTGTCATTATACATTAATTAAAAGACAGGCTATTTTAAATGTTTGCGATCTCCACGTAAAGAAAATGTGGATTTTAGTATACTTTTCAAATGGCATTTCCATTACCGAACAGTTCATAAAACTGGAACGAACAAATTTCACACCGGGAAAAGTAAACATATAGTAACAGAGCAGCCATAGCCAAGCAAACGCAAAAAGAAGAAGGAACTTACAGCGTTAAACAAATGTTCCAACCCCACGTATATAAAGAGAAAAATCTGATAAACACACGCTCGCCATGCATAAACCGCGCTGTAGAGAGAGAGAGAGATCCGGTATATACGTATATAGCAAAGAGTAGAAGGGAAGAGAGGAGCTATAGAGCGAGAGAGAAGCTGCAGCAGCACCTCCGGGCACCCTGTTACTCCTCCGGATCAATCCAGGTACACACACACACGCACACAGAGAGAGGAGAGCTCGGCTCACACGACCCGCGCACTCCTATGAATTCACGTTTGAGGTGCTATTATTGCGCGAGCGTGTATAATGTCGAGGATGGCCGCCACCGTCGTCGCGCGGTCCATACGTCATTGGCCCAGTAAAAGCCAAACGGGGATCATACATCTGTACTGCACACACATACACACACATGCCTATATGTATATCCCTGTAATTCAATGGCGTCGCGAGTAATGACTATGTAGTGAAGCGTAAAAGCTTATGCGCTCACGCGCGGCGATCTTTAGGAATTCAACAGGTCGCGCAGAGGATATATACACGCGCGTGTACTGCTCGAAATCTGTTGCGCTCTTTTTAACGATTTCCTTCACCGAGCATAGTGTATTGTTATTATTATTATTGTTATTATCGTGGACTTTTGCCAGCTTTTGAGGCATGTATATCGAGTCGCGTACATACAGATATACATTGTATGCCAGAGCTGCTGTCGGCTTTAAAATTGAAAGTTTCGAAATGGCGGCTTTGGCAAGCGCGTATATATAGGTTTTTATCGTTGAAGCCGAGGGCCGGCTCGATGAAGAATTTAAGCCGCATGCGTCGCGTGCGCGCCTGCTGTGTTCCTGCGATTTTTTTTCCTTCTTTTTTTGGAGGGATGCTGCACCGGCCTGGGATATTGGGAAAGCGTTTATGTTCCGTGTGTTAAAGAGAGGATCCAGCCAAATGCTCTTTTTTTTATAACTGTTTGAAACGCTTTTTTTGCGGGGGGTAGGGGAGCGGGGCTTCGGATTTGAATCGATGAGAGGGCGAGTATGGATTTTTATAGAGGCAGTTTTCGAACTTGTTCGAAAAATAAAATTGATAGGTATATGGTTGGGAGCAGTTTTTGTTTTGCGATGAATATTATTGAGGTGACCGTTTTTATATGGCGGATAAGGAAAAGTTGATTGGAACGTAAAAGTCGCTAATATATATGATTAGTAATATGGATATAACTTTATCTGCCGAACTTTTGCTTGAATATTAAATGATTTCCGATTGTTTTATTGGCTAATTCGTGTGTGAAAATTACATTAAGCTTAAAGGCTTGTTAATATATAACACGCTATAAAAATAAATTATATATATATGAAATCGGTCGTCGACGGTTATTTAATTTAATAAATAATCATAATTTCAATGTGTGTGAAAATACTTATTCTGTTTATTACGATAATTTGTTCATTTCGAAAATTTTACCTTATTTACATTCAAAATGTGTTGTATCGCACAAGTACTAAGTATTTAATTAATGACATAAAGCAAACATATATTTCATATTGTATCAAATAAATTCATTTTATTTGAACATTTGCAAGCGCCATTATTTTAGTAATATGCCACCGCGCGCGCGTTAAAATTATCCATTCTCGGAATTTTCCTGTAATTTAAGCTCTCATCCGATTGGAAATAAAAATAAAAATAGCAAAATCTATATCAACAAAAAATACTGATTTCGTATAAATTTGCAATTGTATTAGTGGAATCATCGTACGCTTCGGTCGAAAATTTTACAAAAACTTGTGCTCGCAAATATTTTGTCCATCGAATAAAATAAAAAATTGCTGCACTAGCCAAATTTTCAGAAAAATATCGTATTCCTTTTTGACTTTAAAAATTTACATTTAAAACATCTCTACGTAATAACTGAACAAACAATAATTTCTTACAGATGAATAAAGCAGCTGTTAATAAGTCAATAAGCTTCGCCACAGTAGCACCGTAATAAACTTTGAAAAACAATGTTACTCGCTAAAAGATCATCCGTTCAAGCTGCCAGAGTCCAATTAAATCCAGCTCTCGAACGCAATGGGAAAACACATAGAGTGAAGCAAATGTCAGCGAAACGGCCGGCACAAAGAAAAGCGAAGTAGGAAAGGGCCAAAGAATAAGTAAGCTTAAAGTGTTAAATTAAAAAAGTTCATTAAAGCATCCGGCCTGCCTCGGATCGAGCGCGCGCGCGTCCAATCGCCTCGCTTCCGAGTAATGAAAAAAAGCGCGCGATATATTTCGATTCCAGCGGCTAATTCCACATCGAAAAAGAAAGAGCGAGAGCGAGAGAGAGAAAGAGAGAGAGTCTGCAACACAGAGTTTCTCATTATATACAGCCCCGTCGTCCGATACAACGGCGACGATAAGCCAGATAGATAGATAGATAAAGAGAGAGAGGGAGAAAAGAGAAATGCAATGACCCGTCGATGGAATTTCCCTCACTCTTGAGGGCTCGAATTTCCCAAGTGGCTTGAATAATTCGAGTTGCGCGCGTGGAGAGGCTATATATATATATATATATTCGTGTGTAAATGCGGACGCGCGACGCGCGCAATCCGAGCGCAATCAAAATGTGTACAATGGAGGCCAATCCCGCAGTGTTCTCACGTCCTTTATTGCTCAGCCGGTCGCTGCAGCTCAGCCTGTACACTGCGAGCCGCTGACAATTCGTTTCAGTGTATTTTCTTACTCTTCCCTTAGTATTTTTTTTTGTTTCCTTTCTTCTTTATTTTCGAGTTCATTTATCATCTAATGCTATTCGTTCATTTCCTTTTCTAGCTCTTCCCCCATCCCTCCACTTTGTGTGTTTTTCTTTGGCGACGCGAGAGGCTTGACAGGGACGCGAGCAAAGTTTTCTTGAATACGGCGCGCAGAATTGCGTTTCCAAGTGGCAGAAGTATAAATATACGCGTGCGGCCATTACCCATATTGGAAGATGTACTTTGCGTAATAAAATTTTGCTTTTTCTTTTTGTTATCGAGTTTTTCCATCCGAAAAAAGTAACACAAAAAATAAAACCATAAAAATGAGGATGCGCTTCTATCGCTTGCATAGCAGAGCAGAGAATATTTGAATTTTCACTTTGGTTGATTGATTTTTATTATCGTTCAGATATGTATAGTTTTCTCGTTTGATTACATTGCGAAATTTGCTCTCGCTCAGTTCCTTTTTTTTTAGTGCCTTTCGCGCGAATTTTAGAAAAGGTGCCGCGGTGCGAAGCTGCGTGAAAATGCGGCGCGAGATTTGCTGAGCTGTGCACGAACCATTCTTCCTTTCTTTTTTGACTCGACTATTTAATATATATATATATATATATATTTATTCGCTGTAATCGTTAGGTGAGATTTTTAGGCATTAATCAACTTAAAAAGCAAGTTAATCTCCACTTTTGTTGCCGTATTATTTGAAAGTTCAGTAAAAAATTGTAAACATAATAAATGCAGTATAATAATTACCATTTACTATTTACTGTTAGTTTGTTTGAATTGCACTGAAAGCATACGATTACCCATACAGTAAAAAATGTAACAACTAACTTCTTGAAACATTTCCATAACTATATAAAACTGTATTTTAAGTATGTATGTAGTTTTAAGAAACTAAATGCAACGAGTATATACGGGATCTCGCGCACTATTTCAAAAGTATTATTACGTCGTTCGGAACGACTTCACTTTATTCTTTTTTATGCGCTTTGCCATGCGCTTTATTTGCTTATTTCGTTGCGTACTTCGCAATACTCTGCGAAAAAGTAAGTAAGCTTCTGAGCCCAGCAATTACTGTAGACAAAAAAAATCGTAAATAAACAACAATATTGGCCTTATTTAAGTCTCTCATTGTTCCTTTAATACCGTTCGACGATTATAGCACATTTATCGATCTACATCATAGGATATTTTTTCAACAAGTGCAGATCGAAGCAATTCATTAGTCGACACTTATTTATTCTTTCCAATTATTCTTCTCACCTTCCTCCCTCCCCGGTCTGTCATACGTCACGGATTCTCGATACCGTCGCCGCCGCTGCCACTACGAGCGGATATTAACTTCTCAAGTTACATTGGATATACCTCCGACTCAGGCGCACATATCCATATCTGCCAATTCATCAATTTGTCCCCTACTCTATTACTTTCTCGGAAATATACGAGCGCCTCTGCGAAAAGTCCTTTTACGAGGCGAAACTTTCTCTACCCCTCTTCTCTGCGAGCTGCCACTGCTCTTTGCGGGCCACCCTCTCCCTTGCGGAGCAATTTTCTTCGGATCCGAAATGGTCGCGCGCACGAGTCGCGAAATCGAGGGGTTCTCGAGTTCTTTTTCCCCTCAACCTTAATTGATCCCCTGGAAAGTTAATTATCGGGATTATTAGAAATTCTCTCCACCCGGAGATATACTTAAAACATTTCTCCTCCTGTTTGTACGATCTTGGGGAAGTTATATAGACTTTGCCACTTTTTGCAAATTATTAAATCGAATATTCGTGGATTTTTTGGAATACATGTTAACGTTCGTCGACCTGCTAATTATGTTTTCAACAAATGCATAATTATTTCTAAATTATTGAGAAATAAAAAATACGTGTGATTATAAAAAGAAATTTATATGCGCTTAATTTACTTAATGCGATGACTGTTATACACTTTGTCGTCATCGACGCCGTCGCACGTCCGCGCAGACACAAAGCTTTCGTTACGCAAAAGAACTTTCCTTTATTCTCACCATGCATATCCATAAGGATTCGCGGCTTTGACGGATTGTTTTTGCAACCGTTGATGGATATGCGAAGGTGTCGCAAACACTTATACGCTTTGAAGCTGAAGTCGAATAGCAGAGGTTGGGAGAGAAATATATCACTTCGAGCCACACGATGCGTTATAGGAATGAAAGGGAAAGAATGTATTCGATACTACCTTCTTTTTCTACGAGATACCGAGATAAAAGGGAAGTGAAAATAATCGAGTACCGAAACGCTGAGGTAAAAGAACGGAGAGAGATCAAACTCTTGGATTGTTTTATTCTTTGCTCGAATATATATATATATATACTGTGTATGTAAAATAGGAAAACAACTCTTTTAAAAAAATTGTTCTTCGCCAATATCAAATCAACACTCCTACTGCTTCTATATTTATCTATTTATTAAGTTAGACTGTGGTATTTTCAAAAATCTCATCAAATCACCCACATTTCTGTCATCTCGGCAGCAAACGAAAGAAATAGAGAGGAATACACCATCTCTCGAGCAGTATTATAGATTACGTCGCATATATCAATACACGCCCGTATAAATATACACTCGCATGTAAGATTATTATTATTGGTGCTGTGTCTTAATTTTTAATCCATTTACAGTTGAATAAAAACCAATGTTAGAGCTGAAAGTATTTTCAAAAACTTAAAGAAAATTTCAATAGTAACTCGCTTAAACTATTACATTTTATAACAAATTGCTGAGCTTCGGAAATTCTAAACAATTTTCTGAAGATAAAATTGATGACAAAGAGAGCGTCACGTCATGATGCGAAACTTTGGGAGCTACTTCTCGTGCAAACTAACGAAACAAACTACTAGTTCGTTGTAACAGACTTTGGTTACATTGTATATATATTAGCTTTGTAAACGCATGAGAAAAGAATTTACATAAATTTTTATTCCTTTCTAAGCATATATTATTAAAATGCGTCCTACATGCATATTCTATTCCAATCTCTAAGTGAAAGATTAGACGCCTTTTTGTAAGGTTGAAAATTCAAGTTTTTAGAAATCCAAAAGTTCTTCGTAGCGTAAAAAGTATATATTGTATAATCAAAGAATAATAATTATGTGATCTTATAATTGTATAAAATATTGATTACTTTATTTATTCGTAAATAAATATGTTCGCAGATTTTTATTTTTTTCGTTAATATTAAAAAGGTAGCAGTAAATAAAATGTGTAAAAATATATTGAAGTTATAATGTGGCCATTTTAACATCAATTTTTATATATGCATTTCAAAAGTAATGTAAAAACATTCATTTTTAACAAATCCCTGTAGTTTTTACTAGGGGATCGAAATTCTGATCAAGGGACCGACAAAAGCTTTTATTTGATTATAACCATTATTTACTGTACCGACTGTACTAAATGTTAATAGTATATGTAATCGTCATCATTTAAACTATATAGAGTCGACGAACAGCGACACGAACGCAAACGGAGCGAGCCGATCAGAGACGCCGCGATAAGTTTTACGAGCGCGCGGCGCAGATGGAAAGAAACGAGCAAAGAGTGCGGACGATTAAACTAAGGAATTCAAGATAGTTAAATAAATCTGTGTAAGAGACTTTGTTTTTCTTGTTGCCCTTTAGCCTTTATATATGTACTTAAATTATTTTCCAACATATAGGCAACATGCATAAAATGTAAATATCCAATATCTACTGCTCAAAATCATCAATTATGGCATGATTTCTTTCGGTATTTATGAATGTTAAAAAAATGTTAAATTTTTTTTATATAGTGAAGATCAAATTTCACACGATACAAGCTATAAATTACACAAATCAAGCTATAAAGAAAACGAGTTGCAGCTTGAAATTAAGTTAATTTCAGTAGCAAGAAACTTGAAAGTCCAAGTAGGATAAGCCCTTTAATAAATTCAGCCGAGCCCAAACAAATCTCAAAATTTAACAGACTAGAAGCAAAGACCCGCGCTCCCCCTGTTCTTTTTAAAATAAAACTAAACTGCTCAAGCTCAAAGCATGCAATTCTCGTAAAAATTAGTAAAAAAAAAAAGAAGAAGCGAATAGAGAGGAGAATCATTCGAGAAAGTCATTTGAAAGCCGAACCCCGCGGAGAGATCACGTCTCAGGACTACAGCGCAAAACGCTACAGTTGATCCGTGAGAGAGCATGAAATCTCATCGCTATAGCTTACGCTCGCGCGCGCTCACCTCCGAAATTACAATGCGCGCATTAGTGGGTGACGTCGGAAGAAAATGAAAAAAGGCATGTAAACGGGGCCGGGGGGCTGAGGTAGACATACCAATGAAAGACCATACCAACACATACGCTCACTCACACACGCGCGCGCGCGTTCTCGAGAGAGGGAGAGAGAGAAAGACGAAGGAAGGAATCTCTCCGGGGGAATTATTTCAAGCCCGTTACTTTTGGAATTTATCCCCCCGTGTCTTTCTCTACATGTAAACACCAGAGCATACGGCGTGGATACATCCCGGGTATTTTCTTCCTCTCGCCAGTCTGTATAACCATTCGATTGAATGAACTCGGCGCTGAATATACATATACATATACATATATATATATATATACCGTCGAATGATTGATGCAGCGCGTCAAGCCCCGAGCTGCGCGAAATTTCATATCTCTTGACGCGCTCTCGCCCTCTAATGCTCATGCACGGTTGGTGAAATGGACATATGCTTTTGCGGTCGAGTGTATATGTCTATATGCGAGTTAATGCATGTGCATACACGCTGTATTAATCAAAGTGTGTGTATAGAAGGCTCTTTCTTCTCTTCTTATACGGTTCTTGTATGAAACTGTTTTCTATACGACTGCTGTTGCGGAGGTGTGAGATTCTTCGACGGGTGCAGTCGTACCGTTTACAAATTTAATGTTGTCACACCGTGGTGATTTATGATGATCACGACGGGGATATATCTGCGAGTTTACTGCACTTTTTGATTATGTTGTTAATTGTCTTCGGAAAGGGTTGATTTTATAAAATATATACCTATAATAATTAAATAAATAAATATATAATAGTTTATAAAATGCTTATTCAATTTTAATATAATCGTTCGATAAATGTATCATATAATATCGCCTATGGTAACTTATAGTTTCCGATTACTTTTTAATCAAAAGAATACCAGCTATTCTACGAGGTGCATAGAGTTACATATATCTGTTGAATGCAAAAAAAGATTTCCACGTCGAATTGAAGCGAAGCCAAGAATTTTTCATTTAGCGAGTTATAGATTCTGTGAAAAGATACCGCTCGAATCAAATTTGGCGAAACCCCATTCTATCTAACCTTTATTACACGAGCTGGAAAATAACAAAAGAAAACAAAAAAAAATAGTAAAAATTGCATTACGCTCAATAAAATCTCATTATGCTAAGAATTCGCAGACAATACTCCCGTTTAACGATTCTTTTCCATCTATAATAGCTACGTTGCGAAATTGCTAATTGTTTTGAAAACAAAAAATAAAAAGGTAAGGAGAGCGTTTCGAGAACATTTTAAAATCCCATTAACAAAGCTACTTGGAAACGTCAGGAAATAAGGAGTAGAAAAGAGAGCAGGATATCAACAGTTCCAATTGTTTGCCTTCCGCTTCGCCTCGCTCACAATTGGTTGGCGGCGACGCGCCGATCGTGTGCAAACGCCAAGTTGTATGTGGAGCAAAGAATAAAAATAAAAAAAAGGGGGAGAAGAAAGAGGCGAGGAGAGAGAGGGAGAGGACGTGACGGGACTCGCGTATTACGGCGTGTGCGAGTGGGTGAAAACACGAATTGTACGCGCAGAGAGAAGTGGAGGGCGGCCAAGTTTTATATAGAAGCCAGAGAGCAGCTAGACTGTGAGGAACAATCGTTTTGTCGGTGTGCTAAGTGTCGAGAAGCGAAGACAGGCCGCAATCGTGTACAAGGATCGTTCCATTGACGCTCGAGAACAGCTATCGGCAATTAAGAGTCTCTGTTTGATGAGATGTTCGTTCAGTCGAGCCAACGATCAACGGTGATGTAAAGAATATTATCTCCAGCATGTGGATAATTTCTTCTTTTTTTTTTAATAAATTGTGCATTCTTCAAGTTAATGTAAAGTAAACAATTTCTTACTATATTGTATTTCATTTCAACGAAAATTTTCTTACTGAATCATCACGGAAGAGACTGTATATAATAATATACGAAGAGCCCCGCACGCAACTACATTTGCGTCCACCCTGCCGTCTAACGAATCGCGCGCGGAACAAATTGTTCGACATCAGGACTTGTGCGATACGCGTATGAGCGAACGAATTTTCAATTACGCGTGTCGAGTCGCTGTGTATTTGCTTATGGTGAAGCGCCTCCACGGAAATCCGATTCATTGTATTTAGATTTTTGTTTAAGTTTATGTACCAGCTGATTTCCTGTATTAACAAGTGTTCTCATGCATTATGTACCCTTATCGTTGATGATGTTACTGATTAAATATTATTAATCGATCATTAAATATAAATTATATAAAATGCAGAAGGTATAAAATAGGCAAGGATGACCTTTTTTCTACCAGAGGGTATCAATACACTAGAAATTCTTGCTTAAACAATCAAAATAAACAGGAATGCAATTTAAAATTTTACTAATATAACAATTTTAACACGCAATAATTAAATTATGATTGATTTTTAAGAAAAATAATCATGAGAAACATAATTTTCAAGAAACATAACATCGTTTGATTTTTGGCATTAATTATCTGTGTTTCTTTCACTTACGTTTTATTGGTATTTTTCTGTTTTTACTATTTTTCCTTGATGTTAGTGAAATTCGAAAAGAAGGTTTGGCAAACAGAGGCAAAGAAAGAAAGCCCAAGAAAATTCTATGCAAAATAGTAACAAGTTACCTGAATGAGGAAAACTTGAAAAAAAGATTTTAAAAATTAGTGAACTGTTATTTTTTAACATCAATAATTTATTGTACATTTTTGGTTGCGTCAGTCAATCTTTCGAATTTAGCTTTTATATCAATGTATTAAATAAAAATTTACTCTCTATTTATATTGTTGTATAATATACTTTTAACTTTCTCATCACAAGAACCTTTCTCAAAACTGTAAACACCATAGCATTCTATAGGATATAAAAAATTAATATAATACGATTTAACCCAACATCAAAACATAAATATATCAATCGAACTTCTGAACTAGACCTCGCAGATCAAGCCACCCACACATATCTCTATCACCTCCGTACCACAACAAACTCAATAAGTAGGATGAAATATATACGATGCCTCGAGCAGTACATACATCACGTCGCACAACTCGCCCACGCACTTATAAACATATACACACTCGCGTGTGGGATTATTATTATTGATGCTGTGCGCGCGGACGAAAGGAAAACTACCGCGACTTTCACGAGAGAGAGAGTAGAGAGAGAGAAGGAAAGAGAGAAAGAAAGAGTCACAAGACGTATGAAGCTGAATTGTTCGCCGCCTCCTTACTACAGTGGTGTAGTATCATTCGTCACCCGGGGAGACGAAAAAGAAGGAAAAGGAGAGAGAGAAACAGAGAGAGAGAGAGAGAGAGAGAGAGAGAGAGAGAGAGAGAGAGAGATCCGATATCCCGACTCTTTTCTTTCTTTACGATCATTTACGATGTCTCGGGGAAAGACGCGCGCACGAGCGACCGAGCGGCCGTGAAAAATTGTCCATCGCTGCGAAATCTTCGAGGCGGGTGCGAGACAATCCGATCTTAGATTTTTCGAGATTGGCTTTCTACTCGCGGCGGCTCGAGCATTCTCTCCTCCTTTTCATCGCCACTACTTGATTCTCTTCCAGCGGTGGAGAAATACCAGATCCGATTTTCGTTGTGGGATGCTACTGTTCTATACGTTTCGTTTTGATCAAGCGACGGATGGTTTTTTGAGGGAAAAGCTATTTACTGCGAATTTATTTGATTTGGGGAAATGAATAAATGTCGATGGGAGGACGAGGATTTTATGAAAGACAATAGTAGGATTATTGGCTTATATGAGAAATTATATTAGCTATTTTATATTTGGTGTGGTATTTTTCTTAAAAGATGACAATGAAAATCAATTATACACGCTTTTTCATGAAAAATATTGAAAAAATGTATTAATATAATATATTATCTTTCTAGCGGAACTGATAACTAATTTCAATTTTTTCAAGGGAATGTTGAGCAATGCTGTTCCAAACTTTTCCCTACATTTCGCAACATCACAAGAAGCATTTTTAATTGAGTCTCGGCTCGTATACGTCGGTCAACGTAAACTTTTCGCAATGCCAGATGCTTTATATAATACCAACTTTTTGTCAATACCAAACATTTAATGAAAAAATTTCGTCCCAAGCTTTTTTATTACATAGGCCATTCACTTTTACCGGGAAAATTATCAATTTACAATTTTTACTTCATTACGCTCGAGAGCAGTGCACCGAAAAAAAATCTACATTTCCGCGCAATATCCAAGCACGTGCGTTATTCCTTTCCTCGAAAAAAGAGCTTGAAAGGCCTGTAAATGTCATTTAATGCGTCTCGGCTCTGAAATTTTTTACCTACGATATTACGGAAAAATTTAATAGTCTGCACAAGTAGATTAAAAATACTGGCACATTAATGTTAACACGGTTAGCTTTGAAAATCCGAGGAAGCGGAAAAATGATAAATTAAAAATTTTTAGACGCAAGCTTTTAGACAGCCACTTACATATGAAAGCATTAATCAGAGTACATCTCTTAAAAGAATTAAGCATGAAGTTAATGCGAAAATATTTCAACGTTGGACGACGTGTCGCAAGCTTAAGGGATTCCGAAGTATGAATTCTTGTAGTCGGGCAAAACTTACTTACCTCACTGGCGTATTTCGCACCGACCGAGCCGCGCTAAGCGTGTGCAACACTTTTGAATATGCACAAAGCTATGAAATACGTTGGCACAGGGATCAAAAATAACATAAAATAACGTAAACTCGAGCTTCGGACTATTTTTTAACCTTAAAGTTTTTAATAATAATTTCGAGTTTAAGCTAATAACGAGAAAAAACCACGAAAGCTCATTAAATATCAATTTTGTATGAAAGTTCGTGCATTTCAACGCATCCATCTCGTCCTCTTCCATTTTCATTAAAGCAATCGGCACAAAAAAGGCTAATCCACCAACACACACATAGACACACAGCTGAAAAATAACTTTCTCTCGCAAAGGAAACAAAAGCTGCACACGTAATTCGAAAGTCCCTTAATTCGGAACCACATAAAGGAAACTACGCGAGCATCGCTAATAATACATCGAACGATGACATCCAAAAAAAAAAAAAGAAAAGAGCACGAGTGAAAGTAGAATATACCAAAGAGGCATTAAAACGACACGCCGTATAAAAATTCTGTCCACTAAAGCGCGCTTTTTTCTACTTATATCTAACCGCGCAGGCAATTCAACAAAATTCATACACTACCGCGAAACACAACACTCGTCTCCCGATTTTTCATCAGAGCCTCGCACTGCACGAAAGTCATAAAAAGCTATGTATATACCGCACTCGCGAGGGGGGGGCTTGACAATTTATTTCAGTGGCCCGCGGCGCGCGAAACAAACGTATATGAAGGAGATAGAGAGGGAAAGTGGGCGGAAAATAAAAAGTAAAAAATGCCCGCGCGCGTAAAGTGTCCAAAGCGTATTATATAAGTTATTTGTCGAAGGAAAGAGACGCGATTTTTAACGTTTGCGCGCGACGCCGACGCTGGCAGTAGGAGCAGCAGAAGCAACAGCAGCCGCCGCCGGCGACGAGAGCAACAAGTTTATCGACCATCCATCCTTCACGCGTATATATATATATGTATGCGCATGTATGTATAGCGGTGGTGGTGCTCGAGTCGCGGCAAATCGAACAGTCGTATTACGCTCGACGAGTTCGCGTATACAGTGCTGAAAAGTACCGCGAGTAACACTGCGATTCGAATGCTCACGCTTGCGGAGTAATTCGTTTGCGATCCTTATGATTTCTCTCGCGCTCTTTGCTAATCAGATAAATTTGCCTGGAATTTTGTCTCTTTTTTGTTTTATTATTGTAGTCGCGTTTCGTTCTGTATGTATATATGCTGTTCGAGTCATTCATCTGAAAATAATAGGAATTATTCGATGAGAACAAAGCAGCTTTATAAAACGAAGATTCTTTTGTGGCGAAGTAGAATCTCCTTTATGCTGAGGGAATTTCATATTACTGACAATGATTTAACGTTCAAAGACAATAATTGTATGTAAGATAAAAAGGACTATTTTCAGTAAAGCTTAGATATATTATAAGCTATTATACTTAAAGATGATGGAATT
Source organism: Megastigmus stigmatizans (assembly GCA_900490015.1). NCBI lineage: Eukaryota > Metazoa > Arthropoda > Insecta > Hymenoptera > Megastigmidae > Megastigmus > Megastigmus stigmatizans. The sequence goes on along the minus strand of UELV01174384.1, from coordinate 3,121 downwards.
CCTGTTTAATTAAAAATTTCTGCGACGTGATTATATTGAGCAACAAATCATGCACATTACGACATTACCTATAAACAGAAATTATAGCTATTTAAAAAATTCGAGAAACTCGACGAAACTTGTCAGCGAATTCATTCCGCGTAATAGTTCGGAAAATTTTGTTTTTCATAATAAGCATTGCCAAGTATAAAACGCGCTTTAATATCGTAAAATATCGAATACAACGGCACTGAAATTACTCCAAAGAGAGAGTCAGAGAGAGAGAGAGAGAGAGAGAGAGAGATTAATGCGCACCGGCATCGCAATAATTTCCAGCGTCCATAAAACCCTTCCAAATTATACCTGCAAGAATATCGCAACAAATTATAAACTCTTCGTACTCGCATAACTTAATTCCAGCAATAAACCATTGCTCTTGTTATCGATTTTATATTTTAATTGGCCCCCCTGCAGTTTCATTGTTACCCAGGTATCGCCGCTCTCCCTCCATTATATGCTATACACGGAAGCTTTATATATTTTCCTCGCGACAAACATACTATTATATACAATACACCGGTGCAGTGGAAGAAATAAGAATCGTTGCACGCGCACTGCACAATCGTATATTTCTTTGCCGCTACACTTTTGCGTGCGACCCGCGCGTGGTTCGCGTATATGTATATAATTAGTGAGGCGAAGTTGGCGCGGTGTAACTTTGCTAATTAAACGGCTTATATAATGCGTTTGATAATTTTGCCAAGTGAAACGGGGTGCAATTTACGCGCGCGAGATGCGGAGGCCTGATGTCGGCTTAGTTCGATATAATATATTATATATGCGAGAAGGAGACAATAATTAACACTTGTTGGCAGGCTTCATTTGGCAAGACGATTTTTTTTTATTGTATATATATACATACACGGATAAGAATATCTCATTATTTATAGTTATAGATAATAACGATGCTTGTAATTATCCCCAAAAATGTTAAAATTCCTTTATTGAAAATTCAGATTTTCAGTGTTCTATTGAATTATAGCTTCATTAATTCTCTGAAACAATTAAAGCAGAAATAATGCCTTCAGCGAGCATAGAATACTAATAATTTTGTTCATTTATACATAAGCAAAGTAATTCGCGTCCAATTAAGCATCGACATCCATTGCGCAGTCCATTCAGTAGTCAATAATATTCGATCACTTAATCTACATAGACATTCTGCACACTGGACGCAGAGAAAGCGCGCAAACCAGCATTATACTATATGTATATAGCAGCGGCGTCAAGTGCCATAGATACACATGATATATTCAAGTGCGTCGAGCCAACCAAACTAAATAAGCGCGGAAAAAAGGCGAAAAAAAATCGGTACATACGAGCGTCGATTTAGCCTTTCCCTCCCTCCGTCCATTATATAGACTCGCTCAAAGATACATCGCCCCTACGGCTATATTATATTTTACAGAAGACACAAGCGATCGGAAGGAATTCGGTTCGTCGCTGCATAAAGAAAAAAAATAGAGAAGCTCCCCGCATTTATGATGCTTGCAAACAAGATTCGTATAATACACAGAGGAATCCCATTGCGATGAAGCGCATCGAATCAAAGATTCTCTCTCTCTCTTTTTCTCCCGTATTACCGGGAAAATCTTTATCTCGTGAAATTGTATTCCTAGCTTCTTCTATCTGTATATCTCTATATACAGATATATCTATGGGGGCTATATAAGTATGTATATAGCCCGTAGTTATGAGTAAAAGTAGGGGGGATAAGGAAGGGAGAAGAGGGAGAGAGAGAGAGAGATGCAAGGATGAGAAACCCCTCAGAGTTGAAAATCGATCGAGGCCTTTCTCCGGGGGCAGACGAGAGAAATTGACGGACCTACTACGACTATATTCGTCGACGCTGCTCTGGAATAGATTCACCGCTGCAGCTCCCCTTCCTTTTCTTCGATGAATAAACACAGAGAGACAGAGAGAGATAGAGAGGAAAGAACAGCCAAGAGTGGAAAAGTGTCTCATCTGCATAGTCGCACCGAGCGGTGAAATTACTTAATGCGATGATGAAGTTCGCATGAGGAAGCTTGTTTGCGCTTTGCTCGCTTATTCGCTCCTTTTCGGAGGGTACGAGCTGTCGGGGGACGTCGATTGGTGGTGGTTATATACACGAAAATGGGGGAGGGGGGAATTGTGGCTGTGCCGCTCGATGTTTTCGGGTTGATCGCTCGCTGCGGGACCGATTGCGCTCTGATCTCTGATGCTGCTGTGAATGATTGCGTTTGGAACGCGAGGCTTGGGGTTTCGTCCATCCGTGTGGTAAACATAATAAATATCGTTATATCAAAAGATCATGTGATCGCGTGACTTTAATTTTCTAGTCTTTTTTTTAACGCACGCTTGAGAATTAGAAGTAATAATAATTAAGTTGAACGATAGCTATATGAAAAGATAAAAGGAATATAATTATAAAGAATGATGAATAATCGAAGCGTAGCGAAGGAAGGAATATAATTAATCATAATCGCGCTACGGTAAAATAGTCTATACTTGCGCAACAAATCGTCAATTACGTTTTCAAGTGGCTGCGCTTCATTCTATTCGCGAGATATATATATATATATATATATATATACACACACACAGTACAGCTTAAGCGTTAAAATTATGCTCAAGACTTTTACGTAATGATCCTCCGAGTCATAATGCACCATCGAACTCAGCGTAGATAGCGAAAATATTCATTAGTGCCGAGTAAGCTTTTTAAGTGCCATTTTCATTCGCTTTATTCATCTGGCATTTTAAAATTCCGTTTATAATTGAATAAGCCGTTTAGAGTATTTTCAATCTTTAAAAAGTACAGTTCATATAATAGAGAGAGAGAGAGAGAGAGAGAGAGAGAGAGAGAGAGAGAGAGAGAGATAGATAGATAGATAGATATTCTTTTATTTGTATATGTATACAAAAATGATATAAATGAATATAACAATACATTTGAAATATTAAACTTTTACAATAATACGCTTTATCAGTCTTATAATAAAATTGCATTCAGTCTTTCCATGATATCACAGGCATAATAACTTGATCAGTCTCAAAAATCAGTCTTAACATATGTCTCGAACCTTAAAAGTAATATCAC
>UELV01174381.1:0-19150 GCA_900490015.1 Megastigmus stigmatizans | reverse complement strand
CCTATATACGCTCCCCCACCAATTTCTTCGGGCTCGCGATGCTGCTGCTGCTGTTGCTGTGTGTGTATATGCGTGTGATGTAGCCACTGGGACTGCTTTCACCGAAAAATCCACGGACTGTACACACATATACAAAGAGAGCGAGCGAATGAATGGATGTAGACACATACCTTTTGCCTTGGCTGTACACGCGTGTGCATTTGTGAGTCCTGCGGTTGTTACTGGCTGACGTCAGGCACCGAAGGAACAGGATGTCGACTGTGCGCGCCTTAGCGGAGAAAGTGAAAAATCGTGACAGGATGGGGACTTTGGCCATAGCTAGTGCGCGCCGTATACCTTTGGGTATTTACGCCCGCGTGTTATATCACTGCTCCGGCTGACGTAGGTTTTTCATTGTGCGAGATATCGGGGATATATATGTATATCGTTTTTTCGACGAAAATGAAAGTTGAACTTAGTCGAAGGCGAGAACGAGGTTGTCACTGCATCCTTGGAACTAATGCACGTACCTTTTTATATAAGTGGACCGATATGATGCAATACGGGGCAAACTTTTTGTAACCGTTATATAGAAAAAAATAGAAAACTAAAGAGTTGTAGGACTCGAGTTCATCCATGACACATTGATTCATATAAATTCGAATGCTCGATGTAAGGGGGTACGAAATTTATTATATATACGGATTCACCGAGAAAGTACACAATATGTATGTCGCGGTCTTACCATACCGGACCTATTCTACTCGATATGTAATACATTTCTAGCTCTAGACTATTCAATCACACGCGAACGATATTTTATTTACACGTCTACCGCAATAATCCAAAATCTAATTGAAACAAAATCGTCTCTGCAATCTTTCGAACAGCCATAGGATATAAGCGGTGCAAAAGTAGATCCTCGCAGAAACTGTGGCCTTTTAATGGAAAACAAATCGTGGGGAAATTGTATGCGCGAACAAAATGTGGAACATAGATATTTAAATCCTTCCTTTTAATTTGCTCGTCGCCGCGAATGAAATGCCCGACAACAGTGTCGTTATCGCTCGGAGCTCACATTGTGACCTTGATACATATAGACCCGATACTATCGCGCGGCAAAGAATTTCCCTACCCCCATATGAATGAAAAAGAAAAGGTAAAGCGGAGCTACTTTTATCCTATATCGAAGTGAATATCCTATCGTATACACCTCATTGTATTTAAATAAATAATGTTAATGTTTGACACGATTGCGTGTAAACATAGAATTTGACCGAGAAAAGTGAATCCATATATCTTGGTTTATTGGTACCATCATGAAGTACTTGTGCAACGAGGTGTGGTTGTAATTATATTTTATGAAATTCTCCATGCGAACTTGTAAATCCCCAAGTTTCATAAACTGCAAATGCGGACAAATTGAGTCGCATACACATGCGAGTATACGAAAATTTAGATCCCCGCAGATAACTAATTACGAAAGTCGTCAAATAAACTTGATTACATCGTATAACGAATTCCTGCGCTAGTACATCGCAGCTCGAACGAGAATACGCAAACGCATTCGAATAGGTTATACGAAAAAAAAATTGCATGATTTGCCGAAATCGTTCCCTGCAAATGAAAAACGAGATCATAGAACACGATTCGAATCCTCGCATACGCAAAGCGAAACCCTCGATCCATTCATCCCTCCGAGGGCTTTTCCTAGCTGCACCTGCCACATATATATACCATGATACGCATACATGACAGAGACACGAAAGTCGGCCAATACATCGCGGCTTTCTTTTTCTTCATTTTTTTTTTCTTAATCACCGCTAAAACGAAGAGAGCACAAAACGTGGGCAAAACGCGGACAAACGGAGCGAGGTTGAATCATGGCGCGTTCGCGGGCGGAATGACAAGTGGATATTCGGAGCGTATAGCTGCCGCCGCTGTTGCTGCTATACGGCACGAGGATAAAACGGAAGTGCGCGAGGCGCGAGCGAGCGTCAGTGGCCGAGCGGTGAAAGTGCTCTCGTAGGAGTTAAGGAACAGGATCTCTCTCTCTCTCTCTCTCTCTCTCTCTCTCTCTCTCTCTTGTGCAGCGCGAGCCGAGGTCTGGTCACTGTAGCGCCGCCGAGAGTTTAGTTCGATTAGCGCCGATGAGAAGTTTTCTTTAAGGTCCGACACGCGCCGGTATGCTTTTCACGACTCCGAGGGACGTAATCGATTTTACTGCCGCGTGCGACCGTTTACTAACCCATCATAGTTTTTTATGTGCACAGTTTTTGGAAAATTATCAGCATGGCATGTACATCAAAGATCTAAAATAGATTCTTGAATTTTTTGATTTTTTCTTTTTTAATTGCAGTAACGTATTTAGTCTGTAAATAAGATTCATCTTTTTCACTTACATTTCATGTCATGCACTGTACACATCTGCTACGCGAATAAAGAAGAACCCAACAGTCTCATTTATTCATTTAAACCACGTCTTAATTAAATTAAGGGATAGAAATTCTCTTGATACAAAGACACTATCGTTTCGTGGCCTTAATAAATGACACGATACCATCCGACTAATGAGAAAACTTTTCGTGATTTAAATTTTCACCACAGAGAAAGTGAATTTATTGTACAGACTTAGCAATCGGACTACAATGCCAAATTATTGATCTGCGTATTTTTCGAAATAAGAAAAACTCATACTTTCTTCCATTGTCTTCGTAAGATAATAAAATGTATTAATTTAAAAAAAATGTCTCTAATTTAATTAGTTTAATTAAAACACAAAACATCTGTACGTCTATATAAACCACTTTCTCAGCTGAAGAAGTGTATAATTACAGGAGCAGCACACAATGATATCCATGCGTGATCTTGCAAAATATGAAATGAAAAGTACATGTATGATTTGAAAGAACAATTTTCCTTGGCTGTGAAGTGGATTATAAACTTCCTAATTACGTTTAATCTTATCGACGTGCTCGTGAAAAGTAATTTTCACAAATCTCTAGAGTATCTGTAATCTTGCAGTGAAAAGCATTAGCATTAGCATAGAAAACTGGAAAGCCAATTTCAAATCGAAGTCGATTTCTACTCTTTCATCTTTCAACGTGATCCTAACCCTACACTATAGTAATTCCATTATGATGAGCAAAAAAAATGAGAACAAAAGTGTCGATGCAGCTCTTCCACCGCAGCAGCTCATCAATTTTTCTAATCCAATTTTAATTAAAAGTCTCTCTACAGTGTATCGAGCTCTAAAACATAAAAAGCCCAGCGAGAAGCATAAAAGTACAGTCCCATAAAACGTGTCATTGGACAAGCGCATTAGCTCAGGTGTCATAAAATTCCCGTCACATTTCCGCGTACTCGAACAAAAAAAATGTCAGACGAAGGAGCTCGCAAAACAGACTAAATGCTCGTAAATATTTAATCGTTGAACTGATCCAATTCCCAAACGACTTTCCCTCATTTATATTTGTTTACGATAGATATCGCTCTAATCTCAGCTGAGCTAAGTAGCCAAAATCAATATTCATGTATGAAAAATCGAAGCCGCGGATACACAAATATGTATATTAACGTCCGGCACGCGCGCACCGCAACGAATCAAAACGATATTAACAAACCGGAATCCTAGCCATCATCATAATCAGCCGACAAAAAGAGACGATGACAAAAGAAGGATTTGCATAGAGAAGTCGCAGCAGCTGTAGTAGGTCGTCGTCGTCGTTCGCAAAGGCATTTCTCCGCGTGTGCAGCGACGCGCCGGAAGTGATATATACGCGCTTCTTTCTATATACGTGTGTGCGAATGCTGCTGCTCGTCTTTTTCCAATTTCACTCGGCAGTGTGCAAAGAGACTTCGCCAAGCGCGGCGTAGCCGCTCTCTCTCTCTTCTTGCCTGTCGCCAACTTACACACACGAGCTGGATTGCGTCAAACGTCGAATAAATCTGAAACCTTTTCTTTATATGCAATTTGTTCGCATCACCATCTTTTTTCCTTTAAATACATTTGATTCCTAAAAGCTAGAAGTTTCCGACTCAATTAAGATATCGGTTGATTTGCGATCGCGGCTAGCGCAGCTTATTTGCAATGGCTTATAGTTTAAATCGATCTGAATCAATTAAGAAACCGATGCATGCGAAATATTAATATATATAGTGTCTTTAACTGTGAGAGTTTCTGCAGTTACAATCTTGTATCTCGATACTTTTTGTACTCTTACCAGTTTGCCGACACGTTAAAATTCACTATACTCCCAGTGTTTTTAGTTTCAGTGAAAATCCCAGTTTCCGTATATTGAACGCTTGGAAGTCGCGCGCGGAGACAATTTTTCAGGCGCAAAAAGAGAACGAAAAGAGATCTCTGCGCGCGCAGCTTCACTTCCATACACACACACACACACACACACTGGACTCTTGTGTGCCGATCTTCTGCGTTAATTTTAAAAAGCCATTTCTCCACGTGACTTGCTCTTTAATTTTAAAAGTATAATGCCTATATGGGCCCAGGGCTTTCGCCGAAACGAAGGGGAAAAAAAATTTAGATCGCTCATTCGATCATGTACGTATATAATAATATCGCTGCAAAGTCGAGCATCGGCAATGTTTAACTGCCGGATGTGGGATATAGTATAGTAACGAGTCAATTAATTTTTCCCAGACGCGTTTATTGGGAGATTCGTGCAGGAATATATATCGATGCCAAACGCTCGTTTCTGCTATTTGAACGAATTGCGGCGTTTCGCTCATCGCACATATACACGTGTATATAATTATTACGGACACGCTTGATTTGACTTGGGATACACGAGGGGAAAAGAGACTTTTTTAATTTTATGTCTTTACTAGGTTGGTTTAAGTGCACCGCAGCCAACATCTGGCTGTGATTGCTCGGTTTTAAAAGTCTCGCGCGTCTGTGCTGCTGTACAGTAGAACAAATAGTGTGTATATACTCGTTCACGGTGCAATTAGATTCCGGGAGTTGTTACCATTACCGAAGTAAGCCATAACTCGCGCGTGCACACAGTCATTCTACGTTACTGTGCGCTTCTGCCGTCGAACAATATAAGCCCACGTAGTGCACAACGCGATATCAGTGCAGAGGAAAGATCATTCAAGGTTTATGGATAGTTTTGCTATCATATTTAAACATAGTCTCGGAAATGAACTATATGCGCAATTAAACTATACGGTGTATTATAATTCAGTCTAATTTAAAGACAAATGAACCAATCTTTGATAATGCCACGACGATTAACATACAATTTAGATATACGCATTCGTAATAAACTCTTGAAAGATACTACCAAGATTAATATGATTCACCAGCAGCAGATCTAATCGATCCCTACCCGCAACCAAACATCACCAATTCAAAGCGGACGCTCGCCGTCGACTCATAAAACAATGAAAAAAAAGGAGCAGATCCTACACACATGTATATACGCTCGACCATCTCGCTTTCTCTTTTAGAAAAGAAGAACTCAGAAGAATGAGCGAAGAGGCACGCATACAGCGGCAGCGGGTATAAACAAGCCTTTAAAACCTGTGCGCGCACGCAAATCCCAACAATCATCCTCGTGTCCTATACCCAGATGATCCTCGAAAGTCTCCGCGCATATACATCGGCTGACGCATAGCAGCAGTAGCAACGGCACAACAGCTTTTCCTCAGCGCGCGCGCGATCTGTTGCACAATTTTTCTCTTCCCCCTACTCTAGAGCGCATTGACGTCAAACTACGTCCTAGCTATAAGGTGTGGGTATATACCTACACTCGCCAGGGAGTCTCGCGCGCCGCTTTCACACGGATCTCGGCTTTGTCACGCCGGACACGGAAGGCCGAACGTTCCTTCACTGCTGCAGCAGCTGAGAGAGAGAGAGAGAGGAGTGGACGAATATCTCTCTCTCTCTCTCTCTCTCTCTCGCGTTTCATTAACGGGACGACGGCTGTTCTGCTCGATTTTTCTCTTTTTATATATCTCGGTCTCTAGGTGGAGGACGAGCGGAAATTAACAGGACACGCCGAGGAAATGCGCTGGTCTGGCCGACTGCGACGATGCAGATGCTCTCTCTCTCTCTCTCTCTCTCTCTCTCTATCTCTCTCGTGCAGGCTCTTGAATTGGAACTTTCACTTGGCCGCTGCTGCAGCGATTCGTTCTGCTGCTGTTGCTGTTGCGCGCGAGCGAGCGTTCGGATACGGGCGACTGGAGTGACGCAACCTTCACCTGAAAAAAATCGAGACGAGGTGTGGAAAAAGCTTATACGGTGCAGCCGTTCAAGTTGCACGCTTGTAAAAGCGGGATATTATTTTGTAAACGTTCCAAAAGTTATAGTTACGCGCGATTAGTGCACAGCTCGCGTACACGCGGGATTTTAATAGCGTATGGGGAATATTTAGAGAGCGGAATTCGAGAAGATACGTTTGTTGTGTGTATAAGGCGGGTGAAAATGTGGTCTATAACATATATGCGATGCGGGTCGCGAGATTATTACGCGAGGATGGTCTTGGTATCGCGCGTTTTTTTAACGCCGCCTGCCAATAAAAGGTGAAATCACTTTTACTGCAAAGCCGCCATGTAGAAGGTGTTTGCTTCTGCATGCACTCGTAAATTTTAGGAAAACGTGGGCCGCTTACGCGCCGCGCAGTGGAAAAGAATAATCGTATATCGAGTATTTCGAAATTGAGAGGGTATAATTGGTCCGGTTTAATTTACGAGTCGCGGGACTTTCTATGCGATATGATGGATTATGCTGGTAGCGCGTAGTGCGTATTTTAAAGGTTTCGTTCTCGAACGCATGTGTATATCGTGCAAAGTGTAACGCGCGCGCGATCGGTGATAAATTTTTATAGACTTGTGATTGCGGCACGCGTTTTTTTTTTATGAGGTGCGGGACGAGCGGTGGATTTGGAGCTTTGGAAATTCTCTACTCTGCAAGACACGATATGTAAAAGTATTGATGGACTGAAAAATGATTATAATTTTATAAATAGTCTTTTAATTACATGCAATTTAATTATGGTAAGTATATGCAGAAAACGTGCTAAATATACTATAAAAATATAAAAATAAACGTTTAAATTATTAAATTATTTTTTATTACCTTTTTATTATTCTTTTTTATTTTTTTTAATTAAATCTTTTTTTTTTTTTGTTAAATTTTAGTTCAGCTAGCTCTCACCCATTTCGCATCAACTAATCCATATCTCTTCAAGATCTCTGCAAAAATTCGTGCTAGTCGGAGCATGACTTTAGCAATACTTCAGCCATACCTTAGTCGTACCTAGCATTTCTGTACCTAGGATCTACTATTATGTTCACAATTTTTATAATTAGGTTTACTTAGTTTCACGGGTATTTCAATTTCAATGCGTTTTAGTATTATTTGATCGACAGTCGATTAAAAAATCTTTCGCGATTTCTAATACGATGATAATACAACGAGTTTTTAACGGTACAATTATAAATAGAAACTTTGATTACCATCCCATAGAAATATATAAGTACATATAAGTATGCTAGATACTCAATGAATATATATTTTTCGAACTAATGAATCATCCTTGCAGTAATACCGAATACTGAATGTACGTTATTTTACTACATTCATTCTGTAATGTTTGCAGTCGCATACGACACTTCATCCGATCAATTCATCCTCATCTTTATAAATTAAATCCTTCCAATACAATTATTGATGCTTATACGTAGAAAAAATCATTAGTGAAGCGAATCGTCAGAACTCCTTCCACACGATATACACACAAAAATATCTGTTCCGAATCGTTCTCCCTAATTTAACGACATCCAAAAACACACAATGAAGACCCATCATCGGCACACGGCAAACGAGGGCAATTTTTAATGAGCGCAGCTGACAGGCGTACACACATAGAGAGAGAGAGAGATATTTGCGTGCGTGACACACTTTTTGGCGGTGATTTTTTTTTTGAAACCCGCGTGTCAGCTTGACCGCACCCACAAAATTACCATCACAAATCCTACATATACTACATGCGCAGACTCGGTACGGTTCGCGAAGACCGCCGCAAGTGTCTTTCCAAGCCGCGACGTGTGCTTATGCGTGAGAGAGTGCGCCAGCTATATGCCCCCAGATGACAATGACGGGTGGGCGTTTGACGGTGGTGTACTGCTGGTGTGTCCGCTAATTTTGGGTCACTGAATTGTCTCGCACCTCTCTCATGTCTCTCGCCACGATTTTCTCTACCGGTCGCCTGTGTCAAGTTAATTCGCCCATCGCAACTTTATACTTTTTCCCATCGTGTATTTGCAATTATATGGCAAAAATACAGAACAATGCTCGATTAGTCATTGCATGGCGTCATCATCAAGCTTCGACTGTCAGTGCGTCACCGAAAGACTCGCTGAAGTTAAAATATGTGAGATCTGATTTGTATCGTTGACCTATAGACAACATTGTCTCTCTCGTATACCATCGCTACAGAAAGTATCTACTTTCAATGCATTCTTAATATAAGTCATGATGCCAATGCCAACAATCCATGTAATGCAATCATCGCGAAATCCATGTATATGCACATCGTAAGTCAGGAAGCTATACTTTGCGTCTAATTAGCCGATGCACCTACCGTGCGATTGTCATTAGTTCGCTTCGTATAAATTCATCCTCTTATTTGCAACAGTTTATACACACGCACACGCGCATAACAGCCTCGTTAAAATAAACTTTAAGCCAACAATGCGCACTCGAGAAGCGAGGGAGTCGTGCGCACGATTCGCGAGATTTCACCTCCTTCAATCTAATTAACGTCGTTACCCATTTAGCATATCTCGGCTAACGAGTCACTGTGTGTGTGCGTGTGTGTGCCGCCTCGTTGCGGAATTCATTCCCGCGCCGTCGACTGACAAATTTTTCTTGCACTTTTGGCATATGTTCACTTCATGCTGCAGCGCATTTTTATCGAGATATCCGCTTTCTCGCCTGCGCGCGTATACACATATTCTGCACCGCTAACGGATTCCTATATCAAACCCCCCTGCGGTAATGATCAATCATCGCAGCGTTGATTAGCCCGCGTTTTCTTTTGTCTCCCGCGTTATATCGGCGTACACGAAATACATCGCGGTAATAGGACGAATGTATACATATACGAATACTATAATTTAACCCGATTTGGTCGCTCACTCGTTAATGTTTGCTAAGCTCGAGCGATCGTGTGCGCTTGCGGTAAACTTTTTGTTTACACTGTCTTATTAGTAGTAAAAGTTAATTTGTGGCCGGATTCATTAATAAGGAGAAAAAAAGACACGGAGCGCTTAGCCGCGAGTAGATGTATGGTCATGATGCGGCTCGAATTCAACAGGTTGCACACTGCAGGAGCGCGCGAGGCTCGTATTGCCGCGCGCGACGTTACTACGGCGGTGGCGGGTTTACGATGCGTGTGCGATGATGCGAGTTGGTCAGCTCTCCTTTTAGCAGCGCGGTTATGAGGAAAGCGCTGCATGGATTATTGATATTGTTGTGTTACAGAAGTCGAATGGGTGAATCGTTATTTATGTACTATTTGTAGATCAGTAGAACTACAGGCTGCGGTTCTCGTATACAAGCGTACGTAAGGTTAATTGAAACGTAAGCCATAAATGAGTCTCTAAATTTCTTTTACCGCCAAAATAAATCTCGCGCGGCGCATATATACACGTAAGCGATTTGATCAACGGACGAGTCCAGCCCCACGGCAGCAATTGACCACGCGATAAAACAAACTTTTCTAACCTGGATATTTTATATGGAGCACACGTGCGTATAAATTGGCGAAATAAAAATTGTCCAACTTGTTCGTGGGTGAAAGTTAGTTAGTAGTTATAACGCACTTGATATGTTATAGAGGTAATGTGCGTATAATAAAAGTAAAGGAAAAAAAAGATTAAAGTGTTTTTTGTTTTGCAGGTAGTCTGTACTGCGGTTTATTGGCTAGTCGTAACCAATTTGCTTCGTGTAATCGAATAATAAATTTCTTAAATTTCGTATACTTTTTGTGCCTTTTCAAGCAATGGACTAGTAGACGGATACGTTCGATCCAAATACTTCCATAAACTTTGTGCTTCCTTTATTTGCAAAATATGTAATACGCAGCTTAAACTAGCGACACAGTTAAAGAAAGATGTCTAGCATGCAGTAGAAACGGATGAATACCGCGAGACACTGATGATATTCGCTCTTTATCGGTAAGCCGTTTTTCCACCCTCCAAATAATGACATTAAACCTCGTGTATATAATATATTCTTTCCAAGCCCAATATTTCATACCACATCTCGTGTGCATCACTCCGGCACATGACAAAATGACGATAATTATTTAACTATATATAAAGTGTATATACGTTATACACGGCCAACGTCGCAAATTACCATGCACGGGCGGCGCTTAATAATATAGTTGTAGATCGGGGCGCTCCACAATATTTCTTTGCTGCGCAGCTCGCAGTAACCAACCCATTTCTTCGACTTTCCCCTCAAGATTTTCACCGCTCTTTATATTATAATACGATGGATAATAATAGACGTGCGCGCGAGTTCGCGAGGTGAGATATGCCGACGTCTGCTGTTGCAGTGTGTATCCCTCAAAAATGCGACTAGGCGACTAGGCGGTCTCTTTCTCTCTCTCTCTCTCTCCTGTGTGTGTGCTGTAAATGACCCAGACTCTCTGTTTACCACTAATACACGGCAGATAAAAACTTTTCTCTTTTATTTTCACAAACCTATAAACCGAGATTTTCCTGACTCTTTTTCCCTAATATATATAGCGAACGTGATTATACTCCTATATTTTCCCAATATCGATTATTCAGACCTCGTTATATTCTCGCGCCATATCCAGCTCTGATAGGCCGCGCGCGCACTTATGTCAAAAGCATATCGCGCAGCTATAAAGGCTAACGATTATCTATCGTTTACCCAGAATCCAAAACGAAAGTGTACGAATCAGCCTTCTGTATATATGTAAGCGAAAAAAATTCCAAAAATTAGTTTTCTAAATCCATTCGTACGCGTCACCTGTGGTAAAAACTAAACCGCGACCCACACGATTAATCAGCCATTAAAGAAACCGAAAGAGACCTATATATACACACATACAAGCTCAACAACCTTCAGGCCTTGGCGGCACCGGTGAAACTCGGTTCTTCCGCTGATCCCCATTACCATAAAACACATTACCGCACGGCGCTCGACTCCGTACGACTCCTCGTACACTTACCCACACATATTATACACAGATACTTAGAGAGAGAGAGAGACGGCCGCAACAACGAGCGCGCGCACGTCAATGAGGGAGTTTTATGATTCATCGCGGGCAGTCCAGGTCGCGCGCAACATCCACGCGGTGAAAGCGAAAGGCTTTCCCCTACATATATACATTGCGAGCTGGCTCGAAAATTTATAAAGAAATACGGGACACTGGGTGTATGCATATGTTGCGAGTATATGCGCACGCGTGATATGGACAATGACGATCGAATATAATCGAACGGACATTCCGCGCGTCGAGCGCGATGCGTAATAAGCGCGTGTATTGCGTAAATGCGTTGTGCGTGCAGTCTGCATTATATCGGACGAGTCGATCTTGTAATATAGTCTGTGTAAATGTGCAGTGAGTGTGTGTTGGCATGGAGATTGTTAACGAAGCGGCCGCGTGTTTCTTATCGATAAATAAATATGAGCGACGGTAAGCTGCTGGGAATTATTGTTATACGGACGATGTGTATGTGTGTGTAGGTACATTCAATTAGATACATGTTTGCGTGTAGCTTGGCGTGTAATTGAATGCGCACATATAGATACCGCTCTCCGATCTCGGATTAGAATGAGTTGTGTGTGTCTGTGTTGTGTATGGTAATGTTTGATATGTCGATTGATTTTGTAAACACAAGTTGATAAAAGGGTAATTCGGAGGCTCGTCGAGTGTGTGGAACAGTTTCTATTATAAAGGTTTCGTTACAGACACATAGGAAATCGCGAGGAAATCGAACGAGTGCAGCATGATAAAGGAGTGCGATGTGTAGAAAAAAGTTTGAGGACAACGCTCCTTTTTACGCACTGTCATTCATTAGTCACGCATAATTAAACTAGGAAAATGTCCTATATAAATCACTGAGGGAGTCTACATGGGTATACGCAGTTGAAAAAAAAGGAAAGATCGAAAAATACATTAGAACGCGAATTCCGTGTCTGAGTCAAAATTAATAGGCACTATTAAAGTATAGGAAGTTCACTATCATAATATCAAAAACATATACTTTCTTATATGCGTTATACTAAAAGCGATCATCGGTAATCGTTATAATGTGGCTTAACTATCGCGGTATTAATAAATTATGAAATATTAATGGCATTGATGAACCATATTTCTGCCTATTTTTTTCCGTTTCCATCCATTTTCCCCGCATACTTCGGAACACTTTAACATATAGGGCAATTACTTATATTTGCTGAATAGTGTTGCTCGTAAATCACCTGTGTAAATTAACCCATTAATACATGCATCATGAACCAGTTAGGTGTAGAATGCGCGCAAGCTATATCTCGTTGATTCGGTATGTACAGTCAACACTATATCCACCGTAATAAAACGAGTATTTTATTTTAAACAAAAAGTACGAGAGGAGCAATTTTATATAATAGATATTAACGATGCGAGAGTAGACAATTAAATCGTAGATTATTTATTTTAAATCTCTCACAAGCCCACGAAAAATAGTCAATAAAACGATATAACCTTTTCAATTATATGAATCGGAAAACTATTTAATTAACGCACCACACATTATATATCTTAGTATTACAATTAACAAAACTGAGGGAAAACTGTAACATAATGACTCGTTTCGTCCTCGGCTCGCATACTTAGTTGACATTAATGACTCTACACTTAAGCGTATAAACCACAAGACTAAAACACATCGACGAAAAAAAACTGCGGCAGTTTTCATATTCATGCCTCGTTACGAGCCAAATTACACGGCCAAAGAAAACCAGTCCCTCTATAACAGATGCACGACCAACCTCACCTATATATATATATATATATATATACATACATAATACAGCACGTTGCATCGTCTCGCTGAATACAAATCATAAATTAACGCACCAGACCCAGAGGCTTATAAAACACACGGTGCGTATCCATAATGAATCGCGTCGCGCGAACGACATCGCCTATAACATAGACCCAACTTAAAAAAAAAACAAGGAACAGCAGCCACGAGAAGAGCTGCAATCGGGGTCCAATCGTGCAAAAAGTGAACTGAGAAAAAGGGGAACGTCTCAATCGCCTCTCTATCCTAGATGGTCGACCGCGTAAAAACTTATAATCTCTCTCTCTCTCTCTCTATGTATAGCTGAAAGTCACATCTCGCGGGGCGATCGCACCGGCAAAATAAAGCATCTCGCGCTTACAGGCAGGTATAGGCAGACATGGCAGAAAGCTGGCGAAGAGCTCCTCGCGAGGAGCGAAATTGAAAAATGCCGCTGTGGAGTCGCGACCGATACGGGATCTTAGTGTGTCAGTGTGCCTATATGCTAATCGACGGCCGCCCGTCGATCGACGACGAGTTTTAACCTTAGCGCGGACTCCTCGTGCGCGCGGGGCTCGTGCGCGATTTTACCCGCAGACTCATTTGTGTCTCTCTATGTGTGTGTGTCTATGTATGCGAGGGTCGTGCGTCAAACGGTCCATTCCTGGAACTTTTAGAATATTAAACCATTCGTTATACGATGTTCCAATTTGGGTTTCGGGAACGGAGCGAGAAAAACGATTTTTTTTTTTTCGATACACATCTTTGGAGAGATTGGCATTTTTGCGCGTGTCGACGAGCTCGTTTATCGTTCTTCGATTATTCGCTCCTGCGTCTAACTTTCATTCTGGATGAGTGAATTACTGGGAAAGGAGACTGAGTAAATTATTTTCGTATTCTGCGGTCGTCTGTATTAATAAATGTAGCTTGTATACTTATGAACTACGGTGTTGGTAGTCGAGTTCCAGAATTTCCGTGAAAAACCACGACCCGGAGGTCTAACTCTCTTTGCAAGTAATAAATTCTACCAGCTGCAGCGTACGATATTTTTTATTCGACTTGAAATATACGGCTTGTCGGCTAAAAACTCACTTCCCCGAACTGGATAAAAATAGATCGATGTTCAAAACCCAATATCTTTTGTCGAAGAGTCATGTACGTATATACCTTTGTAAAAACACTCAGACTTAGATATGTATCCTCTTACAGCGCAAAGAAAAAAAAACAGCTGACAAAAGGCAATAAGTAATGAATAGATCCTCTGGATAATCATATTCTCATAGTTCGTACATGCGTATGTGTATATCTTCAACTTTTTATACGCGCGAACCAATATAAAACCAGCACAAACGAAGTACCCAAATTTGAATTGATCATCATCTCTATTTACCTGTACCACTTGGCATTGAAATAAGCGTATATATACACACAGACCCGAGAACACAATCGAGTTTCGCTTCCCAGTAGCGTTACAATATCTTACCCATGGTATATACATAAATTGTAACGGTAAATGCGTGTATATTATATATGAATAGGCCGCGGGCGCGCGCGACACCGATGACGATGATCGCGCCGAGAGAGAACTAAACGTAGAAAGTAGTTTGATATTTTCGAGTGTCGAAGTTAAGAAGCGGCGCACATATATATATGTGTATGTATCTGGCCGATGGGCGTTTACGGACTCCTCGAAAATGAGCTCTTCTTCCACTTCGTCTTCTTCTTCTTCTTCTTCTCCTAGTCGCGTCTTTGCGCACACGTGTGTGTGTCTAAGTTTTTCACTCGAGTGCTCCAAGGCGTTCGCGCGAGAGGTACTTAGAAGGAGGAGTCGAGTGTCGTTCTCGCAGTTTGTCTTCCGCTTCTTGCGTCCGCCGGGAGGGATATCTTCTTTACCTCGGATTCCCACTTCTTCGTTTATATACCTACTCCTAGCCGCCGCAAAGAGATCACGTGTGCAACGCGGTGCTGGAGCTTTGCGCACGCGGTTTATATTTGCTGCGGATTTGAGTGGCGCTGATTGCGCGGCGGCGGCGGCGAAAAAAGAGAGTGAGAGAGCGAGTTTTCTGGGGTAAAGAGATATATTTGGACGGGTTCGGACAGGCTAAATGTCGTTCTACTGTGCGGGTATTCGAGAGAATTTTTGGGGTCGGGCAGCATGTGCTTGCAGGTTCTTTTACGTTAACTGGGTTATGTACATAAATATTGTTTGCAAATGAATATTTTCGGGAAAATAAATGTGTGCCAGGCAATTTTGGGACATGCTCTTCCTTTCTCCATTATCTTCTTGTGTGTGCTTAACAATTATGACATAATGATGCTTTGTCGGTTTTATATATATATATGTCATCGCGAGCTCCGAAATGTGTCTCTCAATGCCTTTTTAAGACTTCTGTACAATACATACTGCTTACCTTAACTCTCGTACCACAAACCCGACTTTATTTTATTTGAACTCTGACCTATGATTTTAGCGCACAGTTTTCTCGTACAATATATACCCAATCGGAAAAAGTTACTGACCAAAGGACACTTTAAAAACGTAGTACAATCTCAAATGTAATCACACCCGAAAAATCATTCGCCAATCCCACTTATTTATCATCTCAATACGATCAGACTCCAAACATTAACCCGATCATTATAACCAGCGGCTTCAAACTAAAGAAAACAAAAAAGGAACTTACATGTCCTCATTAAAACAATAAATGCCTCCTCGTACCTTCGCTTCTCATATACGTATAGAGAGAGAGAGAATGCAATTACATCGGCATTCAACGAAAGCCGCCGCACGAAACAATGCATCTCTCGGTGAACCTGCCCACCAGCGTATACACTGGAGGAAAAGGAGGAGGAGTAAGAAAAAAAAATGCGATTCCTCAATATACGGGCGCGCGCAGGACTGTATATACGAACGGAAAGTCGAGCTAACTAATTAAGTCCCATCGCGATGAAACGTTTCTCGGGCTAAAGGAGAATTAGCGGCGGAAAGTTGAGTTTCGCGAGGGGGCGACCAAAGAGTCGAAGGGAATTGGAGCGAAGTAGCGCGAGAGGGAACTTGGTATAGCTACATATATATGTATATTTCTGTGCAGTGTGGCTCGACGATAGTATATATATGTGTATAGGCTGGATCACGCGTCGATAGCCAAATCGACGAGAGCCCGTATATATGTATATGTATATGTTCGTTTCTCTTTCGCTTTTACTGCCTGGGTTATTGCTGCTGCTGCCTGTGGGAGTCGCGCGAGCACGACGCCTCGATACTTTCTGGGACTTTTCTTTTTCTTTCCTATTTGCAATAGCTCGAATCGGCAGTTTTTGGAGATGACAATGTGGATTTGGATGGCTTTCAATAGTCATGGATTGTCTACGAAAATATGGTCTGTTGGATTCAAGAGGTAGAATAACCGACTATAGATTAACTTGCAATGTAAAAACGAATTATTATTAAGTTGTGAAATATTTTATGACTCAAAAACATTTGAAAATATAAATTAGCGCACAAAGTTGTAAAGATTGAAAATTAACGAATAATAATATGGCTTTCAATTATATACAAAGCCAATATCACGCATTTCTCAATTAACTGATAAAATTAATTGAAAATCAATTAGAGGCAATAATAAAACGTTATTTCAAAAACAATCCTCAATGACAAAATAACGGAATAATTGGCCGAGCGGCACTCGAGGAAATGCGCCAGCACTTTGAATAATTTAACAATAATACTTAGTATCGAATCACTCAATAAAATGCATTAAATGCGCATGATTTTTACACAATATTAATGAAATATCAGCAACTCGGGATAATCGGACACTTCGAAACAGCTTTATTTGTAAATGAAGTGTAATTTTACACGTAGTCGTAGGATCGAACCACAGAACATATCATTTACATAGAGATTGCCTGACGTATCATAATTAACTTTAAAAATCGCTTACTCTCCTATCCCAATTAAGATTTAAGAACACTCATTATATGATTAGCATATAAATCAAAAGGATATATGCAGCTCGACTATGGCAATTTCATAAAAATGACTAAATTAACCGCTCGCGCTAAACGGAACAGTCGGTTCCACGAAATAGAACGATTTAACCTAAATATGAGAGGCGACAATTCGTAAAACACTATTTTTCAACCATTCCGTTTACAATAACAAAAATTTGGAAGAGTATACAAAAGTATTAAGGGGGGCTTACACCTAAAAATTTTCAAAAAATCAATTTTTGTTTTATTATCTATCCAGATAGCAAATTTCTCATAGAATAAAGTCCCGTTCCCCGTTTGTCGAAATTTAATTTCGTCTTAAAGTTATAGAAGAAACAGTGAACAAGTAAAATAGCAGATCTTTAAATTTTTCATCAAATAATTAAAATTTACATTTCTCTGTTATTTCACTTCTATATATTCTATATATGTGACTAGGTATGCATTTTATACGTAGGGCATAAACGAGCAAAAGAGATAGATAAAGGAATCACAAAAAGAAATAAATTTAATAATTACAATGGTCTCTGCATTTATTTTGTATTTAGTAGTATATGTAGTTGGTGCTAAATTCGTGTTGCTGGTACAACGAGCATGGCTATAGTGTAGATTAGATTTAAATGCGCTTCAAGCATTAACTATTATTCGACATTCGTGAAAAATATTTTTGTCCAAAGTATAAAGGGCATGGACATGCTTATAGATCTGTCGTGTTTATTCCTTATAATCTGTTCCGTGTTCCGCATCTATACAAAGATATATGGTTAATTTCAATATAAATTACAATGGCTGCTTCTAGGTATCTTATATGCATATTATACATATAGATGTATGTAATTTTTCATGTAGTTGACACTTTGACAGCTAGTTTGAGGTTAACACTCATGTGTATAAATATTTACCTTTTCTTAATCAAACTACAATTTTAATCGAAGATCAATCGTAAGTTCGTGAGTTGGTGAGTGAATAAGTAGATAAACTTTCATCTATTTATTTATAAAAAATAGTTCTAACCAAAATAACTATAAAAGTTTTAATAACTTTGTGTGGAAACTTCTTCCAAAAACTTCTTTTAGTTGATTGAATATTTTAAAAATTGGTTTAATAATTCCAGTTCAATATATTATGATGGAAGAACCAGTTTTATGAGTGTTCGGAATCATGCCTGGACACTCTTGCATTCGTTGAATGCAAACCAGTGATGATGATAGTTCATAATGTGCGGAAGATACTTACCAATTCTCTGGAGGCAAGAAGAGCAAGGAGACTGACTCAAAAACATTTACTCCCAGTTACATCGAGTCAAGGCTGACAAAAATGGTTTTGGACAGATTTTCCACAAAATGTTGAAAAGACAACGTTTCAGGAGAGAAATAGATGTCATTTTTGTAAAAACTGGTCTGCTGCTATCGACAACTGCTTGTAGAAGTATATTTTTATGGTGGAATTCGTGTAAACTATTAAGAGCTACAGCTCGCAGGCATTAACATTAAGAGTTTCTACGAATTGAACACAACTGGTGTTGCGGATATTCATCAGTGGAAGCCTTGTGATACCAAATGGCCCAAATGTCTCTAATCATTCTGCTTAGTGATGCTGGATTATTGCAGATAGCTCCAGTATAGTAAGGTGAAATAATAATTGTTATTTATTGCAATTTTCAGTGAAGGCATTGAATGAATTGGCGATGAATGAGAAGTGGATGCAGCTGGATTTTGTCAGATAAGTAAAAACCCACTTTTTAATAAAATAAGATTTATTTCTTGTAAGAAAAAATACTTTGTAAAAAATAATATTTTCTTTTAGTTGCAGGTCCAGTCTCTACACCAAGAGTTCAAGAGAGCCAGAAATTTCTTATTAATGTTGTTGTAGCAACAGATATTTCAAAAATATTTAAAAAAATAAATAGGAGTGATTGAGGTTTTCCTGGCTCTAACACTCGACTCGTCAACAGGAAACTAAAGGTATGTTATTTAGTCAATAATTTAAAAAGTGCTAACATAATTAATATATTTTTTACATTTTAGAAAAAGAATTTTTTAAGAAGAAAAGAGATCATTTTGATGTACGGTTCATGCAACTGTAAAGCTGTTTTCTGGAAAACTTGCAATTTTGAGGTTTG
>UELV01174377.1:0-43142 GCA_900490015.1 Megastigmus stigmatizans | reverse complement strand
GCCTCATTGATATTCAAGTTATTTTTCTTTATAATTTCAAGCACGGAATGCGCCTGTGTGTGCACGCATATACATATATATATATATATATCCCATTGCACGCACGGGTCGCTGTATATATGTGCAGTAAGAGAGACTGGCTTTTTGTACTTTGTTGTGTGGCAGGCCGTCGAGAGCGGAAGGCGGGTAATGCGCAATTACTTTGCCGCGGCTCTTTTCGAGCTTATCGATATGTGCGAGCTACTCGCATGCGTACTTTTTTTCTTGCATGCGCCGACGACGAGTAATAAAGACGACTGTACAGCGGAGAGCACTTTTAGGCTTTTTGATTGAAGAGATGACTTTTGTGTACTTTCGATGGATGGGTAATCGGTTAGGGAATGGATTGATAAGGACGGGGAAATTTATAATTGCTATTGGGTGTACGAGTTTTGTAGTAGAACTTGAAATGTTCGCAAATACTGATAGGATTTCGTAAGGTTTCGCAAGATCATCGATGTAGGAATGCTTCATAAAGTAAATGACTGATTACATTTTATCGCTTCTTTCTAGGCGTATTTATTTCAATCGGGGACGTAAAGTAAAAGACTCATGTGACTAGACACATTAGTGTATGCAGAACATTTTCTTAGACTATAATGATTGGGCAAATGCTTTCAAACACTAGAATAGCAAGTACTAAGCACTGTCCAACCTCTGCTTTTTTCACCTTAATAGTTTAGTTTAGTTAAATATACTAAACAATTATATTCGATCTATTAAACTTCTATTATTCTATTAACTTCTATTAACTTCTATCTATTTAAGCTTCAACTTATATTTAATAATAGGAAAACTATACTTTTTATTAAATAAATTTATCGAGTAATAAATATATTTACATCTACATTCACAGACTGGTGTAAATCAATGTAATAACTTTTTATATTTTGTAAATCATTGAATGCTATCAATTCGCCACTTCCGCCTGATTTTTAAAAACATAAAACATTATATCAGATTAGTCGTAAAAAATCGCAAACAATAAATTACTGCTTACATTCTACTAATTGTAAGTATCAGACTTTATTCACATCACATTATAATCATAAAATTTCGATCGTAAAAGCTTTAATTAACAGTTAAAAATTAATGTTGCAAAGTTAAGCAGCTTCTTTTACTTTGTCTACTTATCGATCAATGCCTTCATTTATAAAGATTCTCTATGGCATTTGCATGCCGTTTCATTTGCATTTTTATGAACTGATAAAATATAGAAAATAAGGCTTGCGTGCGTTAGTTTCTCGCGGTGTTTAAATAGTACACAATATGTTTCCAAAGAAACAAATGTGTGGACAACGTAATATTTTCTCGGAATGCATTGCTCAAGTGAAGTGACTTTTTTTCGAGTCAAGTTTCTCTACTGCCATTTTTTTCGGGTTGCTCGCGCTGGTAAGCGAAGACAAGCAGTAGCCAGTCGCTGTAAGTGAGAAAGTGCTTGTCACACTTTGATTCTTTAATAATTGAGTTTTGTAACGATCGGGTGTAATATTCCAACCATCGAATGCACTTTTTATTCTATATGAAGTCATCAAAGCTAATACGCGTTAATGATAAAAAAAGTTAAAAGTTTGAACTAAAATAAGGCAGCTGATAACTACGATAATGATGAAATTTCAATTAAGATGTGACATTTGATTATATCATTTTTACATACATGATGTAAATGATTTAAAATCTAAAATTGGTCAAAACTAATCATTGAATTGAGTTTTCATTGAAATATTCATCTATACATAATAAAAAAATGTGAAGTTAGATATTAAGATATTTTAATTTAATAATAAATTAACCAACTTTATGGGTTCTCAAAAAGACTTGAATATTCTATAAAACACAGTATTTTTTATTTTAATTGTACTTTGATACATCAAAAAGTTAATTTAGTGATACGAAGTGCGCTTCTAAACAAAAAATATAAAGTTGTGTAACCATTGCTGCATCTTATACACTGTTATTTTTTTAAGAATTAAGATTTAATGCTGCATTAGAAAGGTTTAAAAGAAGATCCCCAAAGTGTATCAGAGGCATGAAATTGCTTAAAAATCTACTCGATTTCTTGATTTTATAATGCTCTAAAAAAAAACACATACCATATAAATTTCAAAATTTCATAATTTTGAAAATTAAACGTTAGGCGAACAAAAACGTAAGAATAACGACTCCAACAATCTCAACTGGCACAACATAATCAAATGCGAACACTTACAACAAATCAAAAATTCGTTCCGAATAGCTCGATCGAGACATATTATAATCATATAAATCCCTCTCGTAAAATCCAGGCTGCACACAATACCATTTGAAAAATCATCGATCTCGTAAAAATTCCGCGCGAAGTTTATCCCTCCTCCTCCTCTCTCTCTCTCTCTTTCTCTCTCCTCTCTCTCTCTCTCTTTCTCTCTCGACAAAAAAGACCCCATACAGCACAGCGCAGACGTATAGGAGGCTAAATTATACCGCACTCACGTGCCCACCTAAACGCACTCGAGTAGCTCTTTTATCCGAGCGCGCGCAGCACGTATAGGCTGTTTCCTCGCATTAAATGCCGTTCTACCTTCTGAATAATTTCGTATATGCCGGGCCTCGCAGACGCTGACTCGTTCGCTCGCTCGCGCTCAGTCCCTCGCGCGGTAACGGTATACAAGGCAACCAGCGGCCGACAGAGAGACAGAGAGAGAGAGAGAGAGAGAGAGAGAGAGAGAGAAAGAGAGATAATAATGCCGTATACAATTTACCGGGTCGACCACAAAAGAGAAGAGCCGGGGCCTCCCGACGTAGGAGCCGCGCCGATGAGATCCCGTTCCTTAGGCGCGCCGCGAGACGGTCCTTAAACTCGTGTCCGGTGTCGCGCTTCTCCCTCTCTCTCTCTCTCTCTCTCTCTCTTTATTCTATAACTCATTGCTGGCTGCGTTTTTCACGACAATCGCAAGTTACTTTTTTACCCTTTGTTTCCTCCTTCTCTACCTCTTCCTCCTCCTCCTCCTCCTCCTCGTTCTCTCTGTATAGTGGTTTGCTGTGCGTGTCTGCTTTTACGTCTTTTGTGAGTCTTTTCGGATATAGGTTATGGAGGATACTCATATAATGCTTACACCGAAAGATCAAACGGTATCGTTGGAACTGTTTTTCATTGGCTCGTCTTGTTTGATGTTTCATATGGGAAATAAGATTTTTGCTTTTCCAATATGGGATCATATAATTTTATATAGTGTTTTGAGGAAGATGAAAGCTGCTGGTTTAAATTTTTGTGTAACTTATAAATTCGTTACGACAATTTTACGCCGGACAAAGCTTATTTCAAAGATTTATTCGAGACATACACGTAAGTAAGGGCAGATTCAAAATCAGACTCGGCTTAAAATGTCACGCTACCACTGCGTGCTCATGCGGGTTTTCCGTTCTCCTTTTTTCAAGCATATAACTCAACATACGGGCTCGACGGGACACTTGCTCTGTGATAGTAAGCTCAAAAAAATAAAGAAATAAACCAGTTTTACAGTAAGTACAGTACCGAACTATAATCCAAAAATAGAAAAATTAAAGCTTAACCGTTACATAAGAATAAACGTAAACCAAAAAAAAAGAAAAACAACGATAACATAAATTAGTCTCGTTCTCGATCTCCACATTACGTCAATCGCTACACAACGGAATAAGCCACAACAATATGCTCGTAAATCCCTCAAGCGAGAAACACCATCGACAATTTTCATTTCCACGCACGCGTAAGTGCCTCCTATGTGTTCCAAACACTCAAACTATTTCAACGATATGTGTCACTTTCAGTTCTAGTTTCAAGCTCGCAATACAGATGTTACAAATCTGCCAAAGCAAGATGATCGAACAAAAAACACGTAAGATTTCTATCGGAGAGTCGCACTATATATACGATGAAGCCGCAAAAGGCGAGACATTTTCTCCTCTCTCGCGGTGGCATCGCCGTACATTTAGAAAACTCGTTGGTCGTCGACGCGAGTGTATATATATGTTTGTGCGGTTTCTTTTGCGTTACTTTTACCGCTTCGCGGTTACATCAATGCGTGTGTATGCGAGCGCATGTTTACATCTTTCTCTCTCTCTCTCTCTCGCCCGCGTTACATTTTACGTATGCGACTGCACGCGCGCTCTCAATTTGCGTACGTATATCTGCTGGTTCAGCCAGAAATTTTATCGCTAGCGTATAATCTGCGCTGTCTAGAAATATTTTAATATATCTTTGAGGACGTTCGGTGCTAATTTTCATCGATTACTTTTTTTTTTTTATCAATAGTAATAAGTTTTTTGCGTTTAATTAGCTAGTGACTGATACTGAGCTTTAATTCGAAATCCATTTATTGGCCATTCGTAGATCGAGTTTATTGCTCCCGATCGATCTTAATTTTCATCCCAATTTTTCATACTTTTCACGACAGTCAAAAGTAAATAAAATTACAAATTTTATTACTCAGCCTTATTTCAATATTTAAAAAGCAGCGAATAACTGCGCTGTACCCGCATCGGCGCGCACACAACAAAAAAAACAGCTGAAAAAATTTAGATTCATTCCAGCGATTTATGCGAATGGTACAACTTCGCGCACGAGTTAATCGCGATTTGGAAAAAATGTCACGCGTATTATACGCATACACACGCGGAGAGAGAGAGAGAGAGAGAGAGAGAGAGAGAGAGAGAGAGAGTGTACGAAGCCAAAACGTCCTCCAGATATAATATATAACCGGCGCGATTTTTTGCTCTCTTGCGGCTGGACGCGCGCGGCACGAACAAAGGCGCGTACGCGACTGATCTCGCGAGACAGATAAGCTCAACGACATCGCTGACCTGTCGCTCCGATCACTCCGAGCCTTGAGAGAGCATGTGATGTCTCTTTGGCTCTCCAATTTTCCTCACTCCGTCTCTTTCTCTTCTCGAGCGGTTTAGGTATATGACTTTTTCAACTCCTACATGTGTGTTGCTTTAACGCCAGACTGCACTTTATAGGGATGGCGAGTCTGTTTTTTTCTTAAAGTTTTTTCGTTGGATTGACCGCGACGAATGGGTTTCGCGTTTCATTGTTGATGACAGCGATCGTGGTGTCCCTCTGAGATCTATGCTGCGAAAAATAGGGAAAAATTCTTGTTGAAAATCAATGCTGGAGGTAGGAAAGAGAAATGATAAACAAGTAGCGAGCGAACTTTTATTTTTACGCTATAAATTAAAAATGTGTGGATTTTCAACTTATCTGTGTAATGGGCTTGTTGTCGTTTTCTCAAATGTAACTCCATTTGTAATATACGCGTTATGATGTAATTGTTAGATTCCTATTTGTTACAACAGTACTGATGTAAATTTATGATGCTATTACAATGTAAGTTTCCATTGTAAATGCTTGCATCGAGGAAATTATTATTTATGCCAATACCAACTCGAAACTGTAACCACAATTATATTATTATTAATCTGGTTCACCTTTTCATGAGGTATATCATTTTACAAAACATCAGCTTCGACTGAAATAAAATTGAATACCAAATAAAACATTGACACGACAAATTCTTTTTGCGCAATCTTATAAATAAATGTACGCCTCGCACCATCACTTTGCTAAGAACACCCAAGGACGACAATTAATTACTATTATATGTATACATCAATACGCAAGCGTACTTTTATCTATTTCACCCAAACATGGAGAAAAAGTAACAATAAAGCTACGCCTTACAGTGATTTCGTAACTCTGCCACTTAGGAATAATGCAAACGCTCCTCGCTAATGAGAGAAAAACCTCAGCTCCA
The DNA here is from genome assembly GCA_900490015.1 of Megastigmus stigmatizans. Taxonomy (NCBI): domain Eukaryota; kingdom Metazoa; phylum Arthropoda; class Insecta; order Hymenoptera; family Megastigmidae; genus Megastigmus; species Megastigmus stigmatizans. Next base: position 37,332 of record UELV01174377.1, on the reverse strand, counting down.
CTTTAAATAAATTACAATAACACTTGTGCGTTTTAATGTGACGGCTAGGTGTCAATGCATATAAGCTGAGCGATCTTGTCTCTCAAATCGCCTCCTTTAGCCTCTCTTCCTTTCCTTGAATGTACTCTTCTCTTCCTCTCGCGCCAACAACACTTAACCAGCTCCCAACTAAAAACTTTTATTTTCTCTCTCTCTCTCTCTCTCTCTCTCTCTCTCTCTCTCTCTCTCTCTCTTCCTTGCTTGTTCTCTTTTGCTTACACTGTGTGTATATATATACAGTTCTCTTGCTCACTCTCCCTTTCTCTCGCTCGCACCAACAGACTTTATAAACTACTTCTTGGATGTACAGGTCGCCTCAAAAGCGAGCGACCCGCAATAGCTTACTGAAATTCGTTCAACTAACCTTTTTTAACGTTAATTGCACTGTAAACATTTCGTAAGAATTCATTTATAAACATAAACACGTAAATTTGCTTTTAATCTTTATAACTTTACGCATAAATTATTTCTAATTATTTTTTCTAGACTTTCGCAATACACATGTAAAAAATTTTCTGCAAAAATACGTTTCTAAAAAGAATAGAATCTTTTGCAGCTGTTGGTGTTGTTGTTCAAAGCTTCGCTCAGAGGCATATTCACGTTCTAAACTATTTCGTCACCTCGCACAATTACTACTTATAACCAATTGCAGGAACAATTTTAACGCCTTTTGCGACCATAGTGTTTATACTAGCGCTCGCCGAGCTGAGCGACTCAATTTCCCAAGCTAATACATATCTTTCGTGCTCTCATCAGCTGTCTTGAAAAAAAATACACAGTGCACAACGCACTACAACTTATACATTCTTCCACTATTTGATAAAAAAACATCCCCCCCCCCCCTCAAAGCATTGCCCTTTTTTCGCGGGCAAAGGTTCGCCACAGCTCTTTCTCCAACCTGTACATCCACAGCCGGCAGCACAACGTTTCTCCTTCTCTGTGCCTCGTTCTCTCTCTCTCTTTCGGTCTCTGTCTCTGGTGTAGAGCGCGCGCACCTCCCACTCCTCGACGCGGGGCTCCTTCCTCGTTGCATCGCCTCCCACCCGCGCAACGTCGTCGTCGGCCTCATCATCGGCATCCTTGTCAGTGTACTCCAGAAAAGCCGAGGCAGCGGTAGACCGCTGCCCGCCTCGCGCGCTACACCCGATTTCTCACAACAATAACCACGGCTGCACCAGTGTCTCTCTCTTTCGCCCAGTTTCGTATACGCGAGCCGTGTATCGATACGCCGGCCTTTGTTTCTCGGGGATTTGTGTGATTTATTATTCGATGTGTCGGATGGATATGTGCGGTAACCGATAATAAAGATGTGACGGAGCTGCGACCTTGTGTCGTTGGCTTACGGCACAGTTGCGTTATACCAGTCACACACCCTGTCATGCGTCTCAAGAGCTTGACCGGTTGATAACTACCGATCCTCATCCTATAGATTTTATATACAAGTGTATACAGATGCTGAATCTCGGAGCTTACAGCTTGTTCGCCAGTATCAACACGATGGTTTTCGGGAGCAACAAGTTCCACATCAAAAGGTAAACCCGCAACGGTCCGTTCATCAACTTTACCACCGCCGGGAATGCTCAAACTCGTTTTTTCTTGTTTTTTTTTTCCCCCAGTGGAGTGTACGGTAGTTTTAGGGAATGATGAGGCGTTACGAGGCGATGGAAAGTTTCATCGTCGAAGCAAACAAAAATGTGTGGATCCGTTTTCCGTTGGATGTAGCTGTCATGCATTAGTAATTTAGATTTATGCTTATGTCGATGCTTGTATTATTAAAGTCTAAAATTACGATTTATCGGTAGCTTTCGTGAAAAAAAAAAATGAATATCGATTACCGCAGGTTACTTTCGAAAATCCAAAGATAGATTAAAAAAATTCGTCTTATTAATGTCGAAAAGTTGTTTTTGTAAAAGTGACAAATTCCTTTCTAATCGAGCGTGTGTACAGCATAGGCATGTTAATTTTATCGTATTATGTTAAACAGTTTAATCTCAAAGTTTACATTTTAAAATGTAAAAGAAAAAATAAGGTTATCGGCTTTATGCAAATCGCAAGCATTTCACCGATGCTGGTATATCCTAATTTAATTTCCTCCTCGGTGCACGCTGCAGCTTTACGCATAATAAATTTTTACTCTCGCACGCGGCAGTATGCATAATCTCGTAATATTTCATTCGCGCTGGTCTATTTTTTAAAAAGCTGTCACGAAATTCCTACTGTATATATATAAAAGACATGACTTTTTCCCGGTTTAACCACCGCGCCTGTTCTGCATACAATGCGTTAACGCCTGGTCGATTTCCTTTTCTCGAAAATCACATTAAAAACGTGCGTAATGGAGAATGCTGTTAATTGCGAGCAGATTTTCCGCCACTGTTTCGTCGGCCATCCTTAACGAGTTTGTAACAGATATATCATACAGGCGGCTTCGAAACCGAAAGCTTCATGCGAGAGCGAGAGGTGTATATATATAGCGAGAAAAAGGTAGATAGATGTATATATATACCTCTGTACAAAGGAGAGCACGACCAAAGTGCTTTCATTCGTCTCGGCCGTTCTGCTCGGCCAGTGTTGACAATTGAGAAATACGGTCCAATTGTTTTCCAATTATTTCCCTATTGTCCGTGAAAACACTGCGTTTTCGTTATGAATATATATGTATATATACATATGCTTCGCCAACTCGTGTATACACCGATTACGTCGACCATTAAATGCATGGCTTCTTATCTTCGCACACATTATTGCGGCTCGCACTTTTCTTCTCGACCCTTTTGTTTGATTTGTCAATATGGCTTTTTCCGTTATCGGCCGGCTGATTTTCCGACGAGCAAACGGGGCTGCAAGATGACAATAAAGCTGCGTTTCGTATAATGCTGGATATATATATACACGAAATTTTTTGTCGGTACCTGACCTTCCGTGTTTGGCTGAAAGTAGCGCGTAGTACCATATAAAATAAAACAAAGAGACAATTCTCACAGACGAGCTATTAATCGCATCGCAGCGCGATGTTCCTCATTCGAGCGATGTTTTTCATCGCTTTTCTACTATTTGCTACTGCGTGCACACACTTTGTTTCAGCGGAATATCGTCGTAACCGAACGTATAGGTTCGCCGCTGCATAATCGTGCAGCGATGCTTAATATTACAATAATTATTAGTAAACATCGAGTAAAAGAAGAAGAAGAAGAAGCAAAAAAAAGAGAGGAGAAAAATAATTAAATGCTGTATTGTAAACTTGCCCCCTTGTTATTAGCGCACTGCGGCGGTGGCGCATGTCGAGTTCTTTTTAAAGAAATAATGAGACACGAGAGTTTTCCGTTAGATGATTTCATACATCATTGTAGCGTTTCAAGGCTCTCCGTAGAAGAAGAGGACGACGATGCGCGATGCAACCGAGGGAGAGAGAGAGAGAGAGAGAGAGAGAGAGAGAGAGAGAGACCGGCAAAAACATCGAAAAGCAATAAGAATTTTTTAAAACGCTCATCAATTATTTTCCAATCAAATTGGATGTTCGCTGTTTTATACTCGCGCCGTGTAGTAGTGTAGTACATCGGAGGGGGCTTGTCATATTTAGAAAATACATTAACTCCACTAAATCCATCTCGTTCCGTCTCGGCACTGCTTGTGCACGAAAATTACTTGACTCTCCTATATAGACTCGGCGAGTTCGCATACGCATGCGAGTTTAATTATGATTTATTTGCTCTACCGAATTTTACATAATCAAACATTGTTCGCCAGACTTTTTTTGCCTACTGTAAATTAGCGGCTGCGTGTATGTATATAAAGAAGTCGAGCGATTTTCGCTGTTTCAATTTCCGCAGAACCGCTCGACAGAAATAGCGCGGCTCTCGATGTTTACTTTTAGTTACTTGGCCTGTTCTTCTCGTATCGCGAAAAGCATCATCTTTATTCTTGAAAAAAAAAAAAAGAAAAAAAACAACGAGCTACGGTCACGTAAGCAATATTCCCGGCTCTTTTTCTCATCAAAGCCGGCACAAATCGCGCGCACAATTATTTTCGTTTCCCACTAAGCGGGACCCGCAACAGATGCAGGAACAATATCCAATAGCTCTGATGCGTGCTTTTGACGTAGCAAAACTAGAGTGAGAGAGAGAGAGAGAGCTATTTCTAAAGTTAGCCGATGCCGTAAACCGTTGGCGCTGCGCGGGCTCGTTAAAAGCATAATCAGACTCGCGCGGCGGGAGGGGAAGAGCTTGAAGAGCTTCGACGTTACTTGCGGACATCACGTGCGTAAACCGATATAGTATAATTGGATCCGACACTACTTTTATGCTCAGATGGTAATTCAAAGAGGACAAAGTTTAGCCAAGAATGAATATTTAAAAAATTTTCAGTTCAAACTCCATCAATAATTACATTCATCATGCACACTATATTCGAGTTTAATAATATGAAATGAAACTTCGAAATAGATTTGCGCGCGTATAGGTGCATAGACCGATCAATCCGCTCTAATACAACAGACCGAATAACGCGCAATACGCTGCATGTGCACTTGACGTGGAATATCCCTCATCGTTTTTACCAGTCGATCTAGGAACTAATCAATTCCCATAAAAAATACTTGGGAATAAGGGGGCCACACTCCTCGACTTAATTGAATTGAATCCATTGTGTCGAACATATCAATCAAATAAATATAGGCTTGCTGCACTCGAGCAGTACACAATCGCCACTTCTAATAGTTTATGTACTCCCAACTGCGTTCAATAACAAGTCTTGGTAATATTTTCCTTTTCAAGTCTAAAACCTCAATCCCATTCAAATATATATTTCGCTCCGAATTCAAATGGATAGTTCGACTTTCAGACCAATCCGTTCATCATCTTCCGATCGTTGCGATTTATCGGCTGACACTTTTTGTGTCATCGACAAATGACGCTCCATCAGTAACTCGACGATTAGCATGAAATTTATCGATCCTCGATTCGAGCTCACCGCTGACCGGAAGTTTTAGCAGAAAAAAAAAATGAGTTCCGAAAACGAATGGACTTTCATCGCTGCAGCTGCTACAGAGCATTGAAGACATCGAAGAAAAACATTGTCCCCCTCGATTGTCGTTCTCCGCAGCAGAGTAGCGAGGAATTTTAATCGCCTCGACGCAGAGATAATTTCTCTCCAAGCCTAGTAAACATTAACGGACATATCCGCGACGGAATGAGTCAGTCCTCTTTGAGATTTTCTAAAATGAAAACACGTCTACTTTTCGCGTCCCAGACTGCGATCGAAAGCAGAATCGTGTATACACACTGAGCCGAGTATGTTGGTTTTTCGCAGAAATGGGTCATCCTTCGATGTAATGGGGCTCGGTAACCCTCGACTTTGTATACAAGGAAATATAGCCCTTTCGTGTCAACATGTGTACACAGATCGTACGCTCGCTTTTTCTAGCTTCGAATTCGTCAGGAACATTTTACGCATTTTCTCATTCGAAGAAAAATTTAATAACCAACTTGTAGCATTTTATCCTTGGCTCGTACAACGCGTGATTCTAAGGAAACCTACGGGGCCAGAGAGAAAAAGAAAAAAAAAAGAAGCAATAACGCATATGCAGATATCAGCGAGCTCGTGCGCGATCCACCGGCGAACACCTGCTTTTGCGGTCTTCACGGAAACGATCGAGCGCGAGGCGCAGACGCGTATATACGATAGGCTTGATGATTGTAGCCAAGGGACATAACTGTACACCGTGCACACGCGGGTGTGTGCTATAATACGAGCGCGTGTGTGTAAAAAAAAGTAGAAGTGATAACGCCTATGCGGGTCGATAAAGGCGTATATTTTTCCCACGGACGCCCATCCAGAGAGCTTCGGGAACTGTGTAGAAGTATCGAGAGCAGTGCCGTACATAGTTTATTTTTCGATAAGTTGGCAAACGACGACCAGCTTTTACTTTCGGTATATGCGAGTGGGTTTCAACGTTTGTTGGACATATCGGCTGGTCGCGATCATACGTTCGGCTTCGAATCAGCAAATATTATTCCAAAACGAGTACACCGAAGTCTGGCAATTTTATTATACGTTAATCTCACGTCTTTGAAGAATCGTAATCGGCATTTTTCGCAGTCGAGCGTACTTAATTAGTGAACGCGCAGAACGTTTTAATATCCCGCGCTGCTGCTGCTCATGTAGTTTCGATCGTGCACTTTTGTAATCTGTATAAGAAATTAATTTAATATAACTGTGGCATGCGAGGAGCACAAGTTTCGCTTAGATAAGCATTCGGAATATCGAGTATTTCAATTATAAAATACAGTCGCGGTTATGGAGACACCAGATAACGCCGGTATAGAATGTAACATATTGTATCTGGAACGATGTAATAGGAGAATTCAACGGCGTTCCGCTGAGGAATTTCGTCTGACGATTTCGTTGGAATGTTCCTTGCTTTTGCACCGATATGAAAATATCCTTGTAAAACGACTTTTTCCCATGTAAACAGTGTAAATGTTATTGGCGGTGAAATATGTTTATATAACCTTTTCATTTTAATAATGCGATTACAACAACAGATTTCATGATTTCCGTCAATAATCAATCTGATGCTTTTATAAAGTAATATAAATATTCAATAAAATTGATTGATAACGGATCAATTTATAAAATATCTTTATATTAAATATTATCAAAAAGGTTTCATGCGATCATACTTTGTTGTACAAGCAGGAATCTGCACTTATTCTTTGCTATGCCCACAGTTGTTTAATTTGATGTACATCGTTGATGTTATCATTCCGGTATATACTTTTTCACTGCTACTGCGTTTCATTTTTCATGTTCTTATAGAATTTCTTAAAGTACCATTGATTCAATGAGCAATATTTAAAAAGACTGACCTCAACCGTATTAATACCAATCAGAAAATTAGTCCAATATATAGCTTGATTAAAATACTGTATATGTAAGTATCTGAAAAAGTAAAGCAGCTAGCCTTGAGTTCAATACTGTTTTCGGCAATGTCCCCGCAATAGGATGAGAGCGGCGGCACACGGCGCTTTAAAAAAAGAGGCCATTCACACGATCGGCTCATTTTCTTTTCTCCCATTCTCATGAATGAGCGAATATTGTCCGGCAGCACCGGCGGCACAGCGAAACTATTACGGCGGCCTACGCGTTCGAGTTTACAAATTTAGCTTATATATAAATGCCGCGGCTGGCGGCGGCTCGTGAAATCGAGTCCAAGCCGCCGAGGCAAAGTCACCATCGCGGCTCGGTCAGTCGCAGCAGCAGCGCGCGAGATTTGTCCTTAATTTCTCGCGGCTCGCTCCGCGGCCGTATTTCAGTCACACACCTTCGCAGTTGCAGCGCGACCGAAGAAAGTTGCGCACCGCGCGCTCGGGAAATCAAGTCTCGTATATAGGGATATAGAGAGAGAAAGAGAGGACATTTGTCGCAGGAGAGTAACATGTATAAAGTATACGAAGAGAGGCGTGTCTCCTGTCAGCGGCCACTCAAACGAAAGTTACGGATGTGTTTCAATCGAAGAAAAAGGCGACCGCGCGCTCATTGAGCAAATAATGTGCGGCGGTCGCGCGGGGAGAAAAAGGAAAGGACACAGACGCTGTGCAGCCGCGGGAGGAGTGCACGGGAAAAACAAAACATCGCAGCGGCGAGATTTATCGATTAATGAGCGCGGACGCGGGATGTCGACAACCTTGTCCAACTGTCCGTGCGAGTGATGTTTTCATTATTAATATATTATATTGCGTTCCTGCCGGCGATTTTTTTACGAGAGAAGGGAGGAGGCTTTTCTGCTGCTGACTGTCCGTTGCTCAATGTTTAGTTGATTCTTGCGGACTCTAATTGAGTCTGAGTAGTCTTAATTGTCGATTGCATGAGAATCGGTCGATGACTTAATTGGGAACTGTTCAATTAGGATATTCGATGTTGACGGAATTGCATTATAAGGAAACAAAGTTATATCTTTTAGTGAATTGTTGTTCGATTACTTTGTCTTTTTTCTTTACTTATGATGAATTAATAAAAAAGGGATGCAAGCAAAAATTGAACTAGTGATGTCATTACTTTTATGTTTAAGCCTTGCAGCATAACTTTATCTTTGAGCTACCGTCCTCATTGAACGAACCAAAAAGTTTAAGATTATACGTACTCTATTCAGACTTTTTCTTCAATTTGACATTGACAAAACTCAGTATAGTTGACCCAAACAAGAAACTAAAACAATTTTGCTTGTTCCCAAGAACAAATAGATACAAATATATAATCGAACAAACTTGCCATCGCAGTGAATAAAACTCATCAACGCTTTACAAATGGAAGATATATTTACACTACGAACGGAAGTGCGAGGAAAGCGAAACTTGGACACGGCACACGTGCGAGGGAAGCGAAAAGTCATTCGGATTTCAAAGCAATCTCGCGCGAGCCTCTCGCTGCAGCAACGCCGGTAATGAATGAAAAAAAAAAAGAAAAAAAAAAGGAAAAGAAAAAACGACCACCTATAGTCAGACGCCAGCTCGCAGTGCTTGCACGTTCCACTTTGAATGTCACGAGCGTCACGCAATTTATACATCTCGCGTGAAAATAAAGCCCGAGCTGCCTCGGCGCGCGTTGAATAACCCTGTTATAGTTCTAACCGGTTTATTTTAGCTGAATTAGCTGCCAAGTTACGATAGTACATGATACGTCGCACAAAGCGCCACGTTTACGTGCGCTTCCGTTCTATTCCGCTGCGGGCCTATATTTTGTTATATGGTTTTATCAAACATTGCGTTGATCGGTGTTGGAAATTCTTTTTTTTTTATGATAATCTTGAGCTTTTTGAAAATTTTGTTTCTTGTTCCAAATTAATTGGTCTGTTTTAAAATATTTATAAGATAAATTTTCATTTAATTATTTGGTTTGCGGTGTGACGCTGACAGCGTGTATAGCATCTGGAAAGTTATCGATTCGAAAGATATCGTTCGAAATTTTTTTTCCATCCCGAGCACACAATGTTTTCTCAAATAATACAAATGGCGAGTGCACGAGACGAAAATCTCCAATGTGATTCTCGACAGTGTAAATAAACATATGCGATCGGACCTACTTTTTACCCGAGAAAAGCAAGTTTCTCTGCTGCTCGAATTTATCGGTCGAGGTCTCTCTTTTTCTCATACACGCGCGTGCGCAGTCACACACGAGAGGTCTATTGTCGAAATTCGCCTTGTAATATTCCAGAGCCACCAGGAGCTTAATGGAGTTTAATGGGAATTCTCTGTAGAACCGAACTCGTGCGTACGCAGTTTGCATGTTTGCCAACTTTGTTGAGCTTATTTCTCTTATTTGGTGGAAAAATGTCCTTGGCGAGCGCGATCTCTGGTCCGGAAGTGAATTAGTTACTTGGGCAATCTCCGGTTTTCACTTTTTTAGGCTCATTCTGGTTTCTTCTTTTTCTCTCTCTCTCTTTCTCTTGATTCTTTTTTCTTCGGGAAGCAAGTTCCAGTTACGTATTGACACAAGACGCGAATTGCTAACTGAAGCATTTTCGTGTATATACACCCACAGAGATACCTTCTATGACATAAAGGATATCGCACCTTACTTAAACATTTTGAGCTTGAGAATTTCAAATATTTAAGAACAAAAAAAATTCACATAATTTTTTATATGTATTTAAATACAATATAAGAATAAAAAAAAATTTATTATTTAAATCCTGCTTTGTTCCAAAAGTCAATGAACCATCTGAAAAGATTCGCCATTATTCGCAAACTTATATTAACGACGATTAAACTTCAGCCTCTTCGAACGGAAAATAGACAAAGTTTATTATTAGCTCGTCTCGGTATGCCGTACTTGCAGAGTGAAACTCGAAAAAGGCAGTTAATAGGAGCGAAAATATGGATCGGTGCGCAGCACCTAGAGTGCGAATGGCATTGTTCCGATGGAAAATCACGAGGTAGACAGTTTCCTCTCTGAATTTTCACACAGATCGCACGAGTCACGCGTTATTATTCAGCCGGGATATAAGCTGAGAAAGGAACTTGATGTGCACGTATGGGTTCACGACTCGTCCGGCGAATACGTGTGTAGAATTACACACGAAGGAGAGTCGAGAGCGTAACAATTTTAGCTCGACTGAGATATATACTTGAGAGGCCAGAACTCGATTCGAGTGGCTTCGCGATTCGGTACAAATGCGCACGTGAAATTTGATTTTACAATGAAAACAGAAAAAGAGAAAGAGTAAGAATCTGTATTATTTCGTGCGCGTTGGAAGCGATGGAAATTTTACAGTTCGCGTACCGTAATGTATCATTTCATACGCTTAACAGTACGTAGATATGTAAATTCTAATGATTTGCGTATTTTCGGTGATGAAATGCTCCGGTGGTTGAACAATTCCGAGCTCTAACTGTCTATTGCGTCTTTTTTAATTAATTCATTGACCTCCATAATAAATTATCTCAACCAGATCTCAACAATTTATATTTTATGATAAATGTTAAAGAGAATTTTGAAATTAGCCTCGATACGTTCTTGTACTTTTATTAAATTTCATTGAATCCTTTTAAAAATTAATTCAAGCATTACATACAAAAACAACGAAAAGTATACTCTCGAGTGTGCGCATTATCAATACTATGCATCATGAGTCAGAAGATGTTCTTGAGTACGTCGTATCTTGACTAAGGAAATGTTAAATTCTTTGTGCAAGCGTTATTATTAACTCTTCAACTACTGTCATTAATTTTTCTCTTGCATTTTTTCTTGGCAAATCGTTAACACTTGCATCGAAATACAGGATAATTAAAACAAATTTATTTCTTCAGGCAAATATACAATAGCTCAATGGCTTTAATAGCATTTTAAATACTTGAAACATTTACCTATGCAAATACCTGCAATCAATATCATCATGAGATTGAAATCGAATTAAGAAAAGTAAAATAAATGTTTTCAACGCAATTAATAATTCATTTTCTAAGAATAGAGGATAACAATAAGTGTACATCCTGGTTTAGAATCTTAAGATCGCCGGACTTTCCAACATGATGCCTCAACCAAATAAGCATCAAGTATTTCACCAAAATATAGCTAAACGAAGCGTCACCTGAATCACGCTATCAGTGCGTAATCGCAGACTTTATCAATATCTCTCCCAATTCTTTTTTTAACATTTACTTCCAGTCAGTCCAATGATGCACGTCTCGCGAGCAGCATCGATTTTTACCGATTACACAAAGAACCGCGGCCAATCTAAAACGTCCCATGTGTTTTTTCTGTTACAGAAGCCAATCGAAGGCCTCTTATCTGGCTTATCGACGGGAGCGCGGCGCCCCGGACTGCGAGGGCAGTTACAAGCGCACCATGTCACCGAACGCCCGTCTCGACGATCCCGTCCTCCTCAAAGTAACGCCACACCAACAGCAGTCGCTCCTCAACAACAACACCACCACCAATAACAACAACAACAGCAACATCAACAATCACAGTCAGTACCAGCAAAGGCATCATCACCAGCCACATCCAAGGTACGAGTTGTCCAAGTCCCAGAGCTCCGACGCTCTTCAGCATCATCATCCGCAGCAGCATCATCATCAGTCGCAGCAACAGCAGCAACAGCATCATCATCGACTGGACGACCATTACTCGCGCAAGTCCATGCACAACGTGAGCTCGTCCGAGGTGGAGAACAATCGTATGCTGGAGAACAACAGTAGGAGCGAGGAGAACGGCTTGAGGAGGAGCGAAAAACGCGAGAGGCTGTCACCGCAGAGCGTCGAGGTGCTGATCGACAGGAATCGACAGCTCGAGAGGGAGAGGAGGAAGTTAGCTGCCAGTTGCGAGCCACAGACTCGACTGGTCGAGGACTTTTACAGAGAGAGCGCGGTCACCACCATCGAGATGACCTCGCAGAACGTGGAGATGCTGAACCGCAGGAACGTGGCCGAGAAGCAGCGGCTCGCTGCTGCCGAAGCGAGAAGGTTGGTTTACTTTCTGGGCCAGGCCCTTTTTTTACTTTTTTTTTCCACGGTGCCGGTTGTTGGCTTTTGAAGGAGGAGTTGTGAAGACGGCTCTTTTATTAGCTGGCAGGTAGAGAGATGCAAATCAGTGAGGTTTCCACAATTCATTTTTGAAAACTCAATTTCACTTTGCTTCGATCAAGCAAATCGGCAGAATTTTGCATATTTTATAAAAGTTAAGGGCAGATTTAAGTTTTATTTTATTGGTACATAAGGAAGTCCTACTTTTAATACTTTGACTTTGCTGGAAAAAATGTAAAATACCGATTTCAGTAAGCTGACTTCGAACCCAAATTACTCATTACCGTAAAAAAGGTTGAACGAGTGTGTTAACGGTACCCTCAGAAAATGAGAATGAAAATTCATAAAATTTCGTTTGAATTATTTTCAAGGATACCGTTCAATTTTTTGTTCGAAATTTTATAAAAAAAAAAGATGAACAATTATTATACCTAATTCAAAGTTTAAAGTTTTCTTTTCTACATACACTTAATTATTTTCTGTTATATAATAAGATACTGCACTCTTTTATCGTTGGTGTACTATTTCACAAGTACCAAAATTATGAACAATACAATATAGAATTATGAGATTTGACTAAAGTATCTTTCTACTAAAACCTGATTGTGTATAATAGACTAGTTCGAAACATTAAAAAAAAAGTTTTATTAAGAATTCAAAATATTGCAATTTTAAAATTCTTTCCGTATAATAACATACATTGTTAATTTTAAGTGGTCAAGGTACTACATACTTACGCGAAACAATTTAAGTGTCTTAATACGACTACGTAGAAACTTATGTAACGCGAAGATTTTTTTCTACAATAGTTAAACCCGGCTGGCCAAAAGTTAAAAGACACTTCTCTTTCAAGTGTCCTAAGTACAGATGCACCAAACAGGTTATGTCCAAACGATTCAAAAGTATAGTGCGGTTGGCAATGCTTACGCAGTAGTGCTATAAAGTTTCGGTTGACTTCTTCTTAAAAGGCCTTGCCCACACTTCTGCAAAATTAAATTATATTATTTCCACATGCGCGATACAAGTAGAACGTTTATTTGTGAAAATTAGTGGCATTAAAGTCGTACCATAAGAAACACTTTAGAGTTATGTAAAGTGTGCGGTTGCGCAATATCTCGACACTATGGAACAAGTCTTTTTTTTTTTACTTTTGCTTAAAATTTTTCATGATGAATGCGTCTGGTTTTGGGCTTGACTGCCATATTGGGCTACACTCATACTAAAGAGTTTAAAGACAGGCTATTATGATTTCTGTATTAAGATAGAAATATTCTAATGTGCTTCTGTAATCACAGACTGTTATCTTAAAAACTTTATTTCGACAGGACTGCTTTTTACCGGAGTTTTACAAAAATACAGTGTTAACTCGGTGAAGTGGGAAAACAGCTTTCAAATTAGATTTATCTAACGAGAGTTAAAAACTGAACCGAGCGCGCAAACGATCGTTAGCGGAATTTTCAGCTAACAGGTCTAAGATTTCGTTCCGAATTGCTTAATGCAAAATGCAAATCCTTAAAGCTCCAAAGCGGTTACGCTATATTAAATGTTATAATCTTAGATTTTACTCGAAGCTATTCGACTGCCGATTACTTAAGACCTAATCGACTTAGAGTCACTGCAGTAAACGATACTGCACAGCGTTGCATAAAACAAAACAAAAAAAAAACGAACAAAGTCGTCAGCAGTCATTAACGATCCCTCGCAATCAATTTTTCAGTCCAACGTCAGGCTCGCCGAAATTCAGCGAATCACCAGCCACGACGACAACAGCCTCGCCCACCACAGTGACAACCGGAACAACCACTACAACAACAACAAACAACAGCAGCACCGAGACTCAGTCGTTCGCCGAGCGAAAGGTGTCCAGTCCAACGCAAACGGATCAGAGCGGCTCGAGCTGGGACCGTAAGAGCAGGGGCAGCACCACAAGTAGCGGCAGCAGCAGTAGTAGTAACAGCACCAGTAGTAGTGGTAGTAGCAGTAATAGTTCGACTCCACCGTCGCCGACTCGAACATCCCCCAGTGAATCGCGAGCTGAGAAATCATCGAGCTCGACGGGCACATCGTCACCCTGTGTCTCACCCCAGCCAGGTGTGATCGAGGGTCTGACGCTGATGCAGAGGACCGAGGTTGTGCTCAGGGTCAATGCACCCACCAACGACGTTGCCTCGCAGACGGAAATGCCGGAGGAGGTAAACGAGGAGAGGCAGCAGAAGCTGGAGGAGGAGACAGAGAGTCTGGCCAAGCCCAGGAAGAAGCTGCAGGAGGAGATCGAGTGCGAGGAGCTCAGTCGGGATCTCGCTAACCAGTTGGGACCCAATGACAAACTTTTGCCGATTTTGGGTGAGTTGCAGTGTGATTATAAGAATTTATTACATTAAGGGTAAATGTAGTCGAGGCTAGTTCTTTGGTGTACGTAGAAATTAGGAAAACTTTTCTAATCAAATTTAACAATAGACGCGTCGCCAGGTGCTAATTGCAAATAGAGTTTTACACCAGATCTCGAAATGGCGTGATTTCTTCGGTTTTTATCAGCAGTAGTAGCCTTTGCAGTTGCTTTAATCAAGAATAAAGTCCATTATTTATTAGTAATAATATTTTCGTGCAACTCGTTTTTAGACGGGCGCCAATTATATAGAAAAAGTATATTGTCCCCCAGTTTTTTCTTTTCTTTTCAATAATATAATTGCACATGACTTGCAATTTTCCATACCTTATAACGAGCATATAAATGTTACATCCAATCGGTTAATTGTTTTCCGAATCGACGGGAACGATATCTCAATTTCCATTCCTACTGGGTATACCTCGCCTTAAAAAGGCGGAACGGGCCCGAACTGGAACAAAAAAAGTCCCACTTGTATTCGTCAAACCGCGCCTTCCCAACTGCAGCCGCTGCGGAAAACGGCTTATTGCGAAAATTTCGCGTCGTGTGCAGCAGCTCGCACGCGCGCGCGCACTCACCGAGTTTCGATAAAAGTTATTAAAAAGAAACTATATAGTCGGGCGCGCGCGGGCGCTCGTAGTCGTCTCGTTTTCCTCGCGGGAGCACAATATGATCCTATAAAGTCAATTAGCCAGGTGGTACGGAGAACGGGCTCAACTTTTCTTTGGCTTCCCGCCCCACGCCGTCACTGTCGTCTGTTCTAAAGCGTATATATAGTCGGCCTTTTATACCGCATGTCTATATATATATGAGTGGAGGAAGGAAGGCAAAAAAGAAAGAGATAATGCGAGTAACGCTCGTGGGGCTGGCCTTTTTGCGGCGGCGCGGGTAATTGATACCGACTGTAATGCCCGCGATCGTACGTATATATACTTATATAGGTATAAGTTGCCGACTTTAACCCGTGACTGTATATATGCTGGCGGCGTATAACCGGGGGTAATCGTGTAGTGTGCGGGTGAGGAGGTTAATGGCATATATATGCGCGCGAGAGTAGAGCTGCCGGGAGACGGAGTACGTTGACCTCGAATACGTATACATTTTTCATTTTAGCGAGAGGAGCGCGAGCTGCTCTTTTATTGCGTCAAGTCAATGGACGTTTTGTTTATACGCTCGCAACTTTTCTGTTGTGACTCGGAGCTGTTTGTTTATAAATCGGTCGATGTTTAGAAAATGTGTGGACAATTTCGCTATATCGATCGTTCTTGCTTCGTTCTTTCGAATTTTATTATGGATTATTTGAGCTGCACACGAATTCGTGATACTAGTCGCGCGTACTACACTTTTTTTTGTACACACTGTCTCGTTCATGGAAGTAATTTTGCAAACAACTGTGAAAACATTTGCACAGTTTCTGTCAATACACCTTGAAATTCTAAGGAATGAAGCTTCACATAAAGGATTGTTGTAATATCTACGTCGGCATTACAGTTATTTTATTTTCAGTATCTAAATTTACCCCACCGTATAAAGAAGTGCTTCTTATCAGTTTTAAGAAATGTTAAAAAATATTTTTCAATTTATTCTAAATTAAAACTCGATTGTTGACGTATTTTAGTTCAACATTTTTATTCGATTGAAGTGTGCACAAAAAGTATCTGCATAAACAAAAGACAAAACATTCTCGCAAGTAACGTCATTAATCCTGTTATCTCTGCAATTTTGAGGCAAAGGCTTCGTAAGTAACTTTTTCCGTGTATTCCGCAGCGCTGTCACAATTTGCTAACTAAATTAGAAATCAGGTCGCGGATTTTCGCGTATAGGTACTTGACAGGCTTATATACGTACGTTATTTCGCGATCTGAAATTGTTATTGTGCAGTTCCGTCCAGCAGATTGACATAGAAATCATAGTTTCGCAAAATGGTGCACGCGAAAGGTTCAGTTGCGCTATATGAGCCCAATCCGATGATTTCAGATATAGAAACCGAAACCTGCATTTAGCCGATGAAAAATTAATACCTGAACGTACACGATTGATTAATTGTTCGATGTTTTCAGTTCCAGTGCCAGAACACAAAAAATCGACGGATTACGTGGTCGATCTGTTCAGGGTAGAGGCGGCACTGCAGCCTCGGCCACGTCCTCGACTATCCATCGAGGACTCGGCGTTCACGGACGGCTTGGACAATGAATCCGAAGACGACAAAAAGTGAGTAAAACACCGTCGGAAATTGTCGAACACGTATCCTTTCATTAGCTTACGCAACTCTCTTCTCCATTTCCATATAATAACATATCGCTGATTACGCAATCGCGCGATAATCGCGCATCTATAAAGGAATAAAAGTACATGGTATAATAATAAAGGATCGCGCCTCCGCTAAAGGTACGCGGAAAACATTCGCGCAAAACCTAAAGCTACGTTTTCAGCTTTCCAATTCCGCAGCTGTTCTCTACCCCCTTAAACAGAATAGAGCCATTCGAGCGGACCGACGCCTGTCTCCAGAATAAAAATTCGCCAAGATCTCGCACCTTTGCGCTTACACCCCTCGCGTGTATAATAAAACGCTATAAGGAAACGTTTATAGTCGCGCCGCCGACTCGTGTAGTATTAGAACACATTTTGCAAGTGGAACACATAAAGACGATTATATGGCCCTCGAGATGGTCAGCACGTGTATATGTAGTCGCGCTCGCAGACGCGTTATTATTATTATATATTCCTGAGATGAGATGACGCTTTCGCGAGTTCCGTGTGTATGTGTGTGCGAGTGTGTACGAGCTTAGTGTGTATATGGAAGATTCCGCGACGAGTCAAGTGGTGAGGTGGCTCGAATAGATGGTCCTCGAAAAACCTTATCAGAGTTCGAGTAAACATACTTTTTGTAGACTTATGGCTGTATTGACTTAAGCTAGATTCAAGGCTGCAGTCTGATGATCGAAAATACTGCACTCGAACTTTGAGACCCAAACTCTTATCGAGCGCATCGCTGGTAATTAAGTGTACGATTATTGTTTCTTATCGAGGTAATATTTAAGACTTTCATAACCGGAAATTCTCTAGTTTATTAAAGTGTTGCGTAACAAATAATGCAATTGAAAACAGATCAATTATATCGCTTGCCCATTTTATTGACTGATTGGCAATTTATCCTTTTGAAAATAATAATTTAATTTGAGAATAAAATCAGAAAAGGCACTATAAATGAAAAGTGTTACGGTCAACTAAACTTCAAAAATAATGACTATCCATTCGTTGCTTTGAAAATATTTATTTTGCGGTTGCACCGCTAAGAGTTCAATAAAATGTTTCAACAATTTTCACGTTCTTTGTAAAATATAAAAAAAAACTGTGATGTTTAGTAGATGTTACATTATCATTTTGCAAACTTAAATGGAGTAAACCTTGATATACGGCCAATAGATTTGGTTATATTTCGTATCTCCCTAAGGTCTATTTACGTAAATATACACTATCGAGAAGTTGGTCAAAACACGTAACAGTGATCGAGCACACGGGTGTTGCCTCTTTCGATCCATACACCTCCACCGTATACCACTTGACACGGAACCCTCTATACATTAACACAAAGCCAAGCACACACACACACACACACACACACACACACACAAAGTTAACACACGCACACGTATTTCATATACAGACGTCGGACGATTATAGGCCGGGGCGGCTTCTCGCACTGCTCGCGCGCAAGGAGAAAGTGCAGGAGGCTTTAATACTTACGCAAGCCTAACCATAAATGATGTTGTCAAGAGAGTAAAGTCGCCTTCACGCGCGCGAGCGAGCGAACGGGGCCCGGCCATTGTTGCGATTTCTGCATCGCGCCGTGTCTCAGAGAGTCTGAGAATATACACGTTGTACGCCGAGGCAAAGCCAGTAGCTTAGAAACGGCCATTCATGCTGCACGTCGTCCTCTGCCTCTCACATATATGCGTGTTCTGCTCTGTCTATATATCTTGATTCGTAACATCCGACCGATCGCTTTTCCGCTGATTCCCGACGCTGACACGCTGTTGGATGCATCGTTGTCCGCGCTCGCAGAGCTCTGCCAAGTCATGTAAGACTCTCTCTCTCTCTCTCACTGCTCTCATTTGGTTTGTGGTGCGGTTTCCTAATTTCTGGTTGAGTTGGTTGGTGTGCGCGCAGGTGAGGATGTGGATCGGGCGAATAACATATTGGACAGTAATGCATTGAGGAATGAACTGTAAGCTTCCGTTAACTCGCAATAACAAAGACGCGTAAAAACGTTTTTTAGTCACTAACTAATGATACATCTAACGTCCCAGTAACAAATTGGTTGCGCAACCTACCTGTGTACCATATTTATACAGTTAATAAAACGCCAACTATTCTCTGAACAAGCGAAACTAACTTTCTTCTTAATATAACTTACTTTAGGATAGATGAAAGTGACATATATTTGCGATATTATTTACGAGTTGAAACCATCGAATAAAAATTACATAAGTGTAGCTTTTGATATTGTACAATTGCGGTTGGTTAGGATTTTATTGCTAATGACCGATTATATCGGCGTTGGAGGGGCAGGCGGAGGGGGGAGGGGGGAGGACGTGTATTCGCGAAAAATAAGTTTGACCCACATGCTGTTGCTGGCTCGATATTTACGTTTGAAATGTTTATCGTCCCGCTGTGAATTAATGATTGTACCGAAGTGCAGTTCAGGGGAAATAAATTTTTACGAGGCTCGCGCGGTCAGAAATGGTTTGTATAGTGATGCTTCGATATTGGTTACAAGGATTCGCAATCTCGAGATTTGTGTGTGTGTGTGTGTGTGTGTGCCTATAGTATCTTTTTCTACTCTTTTCCGAGAACCGATATTAGCCGATTACGATGGACTTGTATTCTCAATTTGAGCAGTCAAAAGTAGCTCAAAGCATAATCGCTGATGTTCCAAATGATCCTTCGTATAACAGTGATGCTATATTTTTCTTCCATTGCCTTTATGTAATGTGTTCTCTACGATCGTTGAAAATAAAAATGTATTTAGGATTTACGAGATTTTCAGATAAGTCTATTTGCATTCTGATTGCATGATTAATACTGGATCTCATAGCGTTGAGAAAATGTTTGTTTCAAGGAAGAATATTTCACAGAAGAATGCTGTAAAGAGATTTTTCCTTTTTTAATAATGCTGTAAATAATCATGTCGGCAGTGAATATATAAAATATTGAGTAATATACGTAACATCGGTATTGCATATTCTTACATGTAATAAATTAATATATATGTTTAGAAGGAAATTGTCATGTGAATGTCATAAAAAAATTATAAGCATGTTACAAAAAGAAATTCTTAGGGACCCACACATACGAACATCGACAGATTTTTTTTATTTCCATAAATTTTTCTCAAGATTTTTTTTCCGACAAATAACTATTTTATCATAATAAACCATTAAACTATAATTTCCTTTTTAATATATAATCTCCACTTTACATTCAAGTAGATATTTTAACTATGCAATCTTTTTGCGGTGTTCAATCGGCGTGAAATGAGTTTCACACGTACTCTCACGCATAAAGGCATCTAATTTAGTAACTCTCGCTATAAAAACTTGTACACTATTTCTGAAAATTAATGGGTTTTACGAGATGAGACTTTTCAAAGAATTTGATAAGAGTAAAACGTAATATTTGCATAATAGAAATATATCAACAAGAAATATCAAATATCGTATGTGCTCCGATCGCGAAGTAAATTTTTTTAAGATCACGATTTACATTTTATTTCTAATTTACGATGCCCTTTAACGAAAAGTATTAATTGCGTTATTTTTTATAAGCTAAACTAAATATTATTTAATACGAAAAATATTAATGAGCAAATAATCTTGAAGCAGCATTTCTCCTATTTTGAATATTAATTTAAAATTTCCAGTAAAATTTCTTCTGTATTACTATAGATATAAGTAAAGATTTCTCTTTTTTCATCCATTTCTAATGTTGAATTCCCTAAACTTTGAAGACAACCGAACTAATTTACGAATAATTTACGGGACTGTTAAAACAACAAAGGATTCACCCAAGCCTAACATAAAAATATAAAACCGCATAAATTATGTAGACAAAAAAAGTCCCGATTACAACTAACAATTACATCTCCCAAGCTTCTCATAGTGCGTAGTGCGCGATCTCGAAAAACGGTCCAAAGTAGCTGAATTCGCCGTACAATTCCACGCGAACCTCGCAAACCTCCTCGCGCTTAAAGGGTAGTTAAAGACCTTCGCGGAAGCTCTATACCGCAACTTTATCTCCTCTTCCTCAGTTCCTCTCTCCCTCCCTATTTCCACGACAAAGAGAATCTCGATCTCGAGGCATCGTACAGAATAAAGGTTCACTTGTGCGCGCATCGACTCCCGTTATCTATGTCGCATCGTCTCGCGCGCCGCATATATATATATATATATATATATATATATACCTTTCTGCACCTTGAGGGCAGAAAACGTAAGGTTTGTTAGCCGATTGATTCATGCCTGCTCGCCTCGAGCACCGAGTAGAGTCCAAGTGAGCGTGACTCACCGTTGACGCAATCCTCGTGTGTGCAGTGCATGTCCTCTTGAATATATATATATATATATGCATCCTCTCGATTGCAGTCGTCCGCACGCGCGCGCGGATGTACCGCCACGCACACGCGCTGTTTTGAAAATATCATTTCCCTCGCATGCAGCACCAGCATATATAACGCTTGCATCGCGGTGCGATCG
Source organism: Megastigmus stigmatizans (assembly GCA_900490015.1). NCBI lineage: Eukaryota > Metazoa > Arthropoda > Insecta > Hymenoptera > Megastigmidae > Megastigmus > Megastigmus stigmatizans. Next base: position 16,132 of record UELV01174377.1, on the reverse strand, counting down.
GCGTCTAGCGCGACTGTACGTGCGATTAGAGCCAGTCTTTTTAACGTTGTCTGCGGATAATGATGGTTTTGGAGAAAGAGTAGTAGCGATGACTTCTGCTTTCCCCTTTTCGTGTTCACTTTGCTAATTGGTTGTGCAATCGATAATCGATTTGTAATAGATTAATAGGCATCGACGATCTATTGTTTGCAATGCCAGTTATATCTAAGAATTTATATTTTAAATAGTATATTTAGTACACATTCAAGAACTTTGCAAGCCAAATGCTAATACTTGTCGTGGTATAATGATTCCTTATTAATAAAAGTATTTTCTTCGTTAGGAAAAGGCATTTCAATGCGTAGGAAGTATACAAATAAGTTTGAATGCGCCGGTCGAGAAAAAAGCCATACCCCAATTAAATCTTTGCACGCGATTGCGAAATCAAAAGCGCAAAAATGTCATACAATTGGCGGAGCTTGTGAAATACGAGCGGTGGACGGCAAGAAAGCGAAATTTGGAGTAATTTTTTTTAAACGCTTTGGAAATGCACGATACACAATAGGACTGGTATACTCTGTTACCGTCAATTATGCAAATAGGAACCCCCGAGAGTCGAGTCACGGAATTTTTCCTTACTTCGTAAATTTGAGTTCGCTAATCTCTATACAACTAACTTGAAAACAACGCCTCTTAGAATGATAAATCTAGGGGAGAAAGTGTGTCAACTTTTATTTTTATTTTCTGTCTTCGAAAGCGAGAAGACAACTTAAATGTCAAACGAAAGCGAGCTAATGGATTTTGGTTCTTTACATTGTTATCCGAAACAAATGCATGGATTGACATCGAATTTGTGCACAACCTTTGTTCGCTAAACTTTGAACATTTCTGGCACTACTTGTTAATGAGTATTAATTTAGTTTCTAATCATTCATGAATTTCGCACATTTATATATTTGATTTTCGATGATACCGCTGAATATGATATCAAGAAGCTTAAATTTCACCACACATAATGAATGCCAATATTGCTATTAAATAACTTCATTAATATAAGTTTTAAATATAACACAAAATTTATTATCCCAATCGTTCGACATAAAAATCTCTTCAATATAAAACTCATAAATCACCACAAATTCATCTAAACAACCAAACATTTACAATCTCGCATAAGGTCTCGATCACTAATGAACCATACGCGTGTTCGTTTCAGGATCGATTCTATACCAACGACGCCGGTGACGCCCTCGGCAATCGACTCCTCGAGCAGTCCACTCTCGGCGAGCTCCGTCTACTTCACGACTTCCGAGAGCAAGGCTCGCTTCTTAACGAGGTACACGCAGGACGTAGTTGGCGACCAAGTCACGACGGCGAGCGCCACAGCAGCAACGGCCCCTGACTCCCCGTCAATCAACTCGCCGCCCGACAATCTCGACCTTCGCCAGAAGAAGGTAATGTATTGCTGCTAACGATCTCCATGTGCAAACATTGATTTGCATAGAGTCCAGCGGTAGAGGAGAGTGTATAAATAAGTTTTTAGAGATTAGCGCGTGTGGCTACTGTGTTTGCTTTGGCTGATGATGCATGGGCAGGATATTTGGGAGCTGTTTGAACGGTGAAAATATACGCTGATGAATTTTGAAAACAATTTTTTAATCTTTTGAGATTGATTGTTCGGGAAAAAAATAAATCGAACGGTAGGATAAATATAGATTTTATTTTTGTGCTTATATCATTGTCTGGTATCTGCGGAGGAATGCGTGGTAGAAGAGAACTTTTAAAATAATTATCGGGCGCTCAGATGGTCGAGTGGATTTTCAAAGAATTTCTTAAATTCCTTAACTATATCGAGATTTATGAACAGCATTTACTGGTGTGACAAAAATTCAAGAATTCTATTTTGATCCAATGCTTTCATTTGATCCCCAATAAAATTACAAGATTTCGTTTAAAAAATTCACGTAGCTCCATTTTTCAACCGGTCTGCAATCGTTTGGTTTTGACACTTAGCAGCACCTGTATAATATTATTACCTAACAATTATATATTTACCCTTGCCTCGAATTTCGCATCTCGACTCTAACTAAGCATAAAAAAAAACAACGTAAGTGTAACCGCGTAACTTTTGCAGGAGGAGTTGATGATCCGATTGGATAAGAAACTGGTGGTGCTGCGAGCCGAGCAAGAAGCCGTGCGCGAGGAGGGCGAAGTCAACGAGGCACTTGGAGCGCGGGTCAGCACACGGGTTTCCGCTGTTGCGCGAACTGCCGAGGCATCCAAGTACCGACTGCACGTCGAGGAGGTTGGAAAGATCACGAGTCTGCTGCTCGGTCTCAGTGGCAGACTAGCCAGGGCTGAGAATGCCCTCTACGGCATGGCTGCCGATCACGCAGAAAGGGTGCGTACCTTATTAAAACAGCGATGGGGATTAGTGTTGGTTGTAACAAAAAGTTATCGTTGGATTTTATTTTGTGTTCTCTTTATCGGAGGTAATCTTTAACATTAATGGATGATGAAATTAAACTGAAAAATCACCTGGGATTTTCTGTGCGTGCAGATAGATATGTTTCCTGTAGCGTGAATCAGTACAGATGGTTTGAGATTATTTTCATTAAAATCGTTGTTTGTTAATTGATAAATTGTTTGCACCAATTGCGAAACATCGCTTTGCGCGCTCATACTTATAGTCAATTGTGCTTGAGATTTCGAGTCTAACTTATAAATGTTTGCAGTAAGATTAAACTCACTGTTGATTGCATCCTAAACAACATATATATATACACTTTATTGACAATTTTCCATTGATTAATAGTACAAAGTTTTCATGATAATGATAGTTTTGAATTCTGGTGAAAACAAATACACAAACAAGTTTTACAAAGAAGATTTTCTGCTTTTTAGCGGAAACACTTCGCACGTTGCATATAATACATGACTCATGAATCTTAAACAAAATTGTTTATAAGTAGATGGAAAGATATATCGTTTCGATGTTGTTGTTTACAATTCGCAAAAATCAAAAATCGTGCGTCATTTCAATACTTTTTTATGCTTACAAATCAAAGTACTGCTTTGTGCTGATATTTTGGTATTTTAATGTTTCTATAAATCCGAAGTTTCAAACAAAAAGTTTTCTTACCCAGTATTCTTAAATGAATTTCATACATATAATAAAAAAGATTAGTCGGCTATAAAAACGATTTAAAAATAATCCAAAAGAATTCACTATACTTGTAAATAAATATCTGGGAAAGAATGTTATCTTTCTATTAAATCTTTTACCGATATTTTTAGTGCTGCTTTCTGAATTCCAACAATATTTTCCTCAAATTATCTTTTCCGTTAAGTTGAATCCAATCAATTTATTTGAATCTTTAAAAACAAGTTTCTTCGGTTTGAATTTCAGAAAATACTTGAGTCGAAGCGCGACAAACTAATAGACCAGCTGGAGGAGGCGAAGATCCTGAAGGGCAACATCGACCGGCGTAGCGTCAACGTCTCGGCGATACTGTCCAAGTACCTAAGCGACGAGGAATTCGCCGATTATCAGCATTTCATCAACATGAAGGCCAAGCTCATCGTCGACGGCCGGGAGATCCAGGACAAGGTGAGACTCGGCGAGGAACAGCTGGCCGCCCTCAAGGAAGCCATCGACCTCTAGAGTTACCAACCGGATACTTCGATACCAGATCGTACCACACCATCCCCCCATATACACACATGGCCAAATCCAAAGTATTCAAAACGAAAAAACACACAGAGAGACGAGGGACGAATTTTCCATTCTCATCTCCAATGAGATTGTGACAGACAAAGATAAAGAAAAGAGATCATTATTTTTTTCTTCTTTCATAATTTCGCAAAACAATCGTCACTTTGTGCGTTCCCTGCTTGCAAGGTTACGAGACAGAAACCTTGAGTGCCTAGTCCTTTTTAAGTATCATTTGTGAGTCGTTTAATGCGATATAGCCTGACAAATAAAAGAGAGAAGAGTATAAAAGATTGACGAAAACGTAATTTTCCACCGACGTTATCGCGGTGCGAATGGTCAACGATGTGGGTGCAGTGAGAGAGCATCGTCACGGCGGCTATATAAAGAGATGCGAAAGTGAACCACGACGCAACGGATTTGACGATGGAGCTTAGGATGGGAGTACTTTGTATATTAAGCAAAACTTGTACTTGTTCGTTAGATTTATTGATAAATGTACATATACGCGACGAGACGACGCGGCTAAAAAAAAGAGATGAATTCGTATAAAATTTTATTTATTTCAAATCGTATAATTCCTTCGACTTTGTATAATTACTTATTTTTGGAAAATTTATATAATATAATTATGAATTATGCGTGTTACTCTGGATTTTCCAGGCGCATTGGCATTCGATCTTTGGTAACGAAACGAGATTGTATACACATAGCCATTTCCTTGTTCGTCATGATATATAGACACAATTATTAACTGAACTCCAACGAAAAAATGACATGGGAGAAAAGCATGACTCGGTGCAATTTTCCTCGCTGTATCGCCGTGTGATGCCTTCGAGCAACGTCGATGTTGTACAGGATGGATCGCGAGATCGCTTCCTAACGATTTTTATTTCCTCGTATATTTTTTTCCACTTTTTTACGTTTGATACCCCTCCGATCACGATGATGATGATGATGATTTGTTCGAAAGTCGAGACGATCGATCCTGCGCAACAGCGTAATTATATTAAAAAAATGAAGATACTTGTGATACGAAAGTATGGAACATTCGATAAAAGACGTGCAAAATATACGAACGACGCTTGTAAATAGAACAATGTTTTTTTTTTTAAATAGTAGTTAGAGAGTTTTTTTACACATAAGCATAGCAACGCAGCGAGTGTGTATTGTTTTAATCCGGATATCCTAGAGATTCCGTAGACGCTTGTGATCTTATTTACTCTGTGAATATATTATAGGTATTTTGTAATCTAGGGCGAACGCTTTGGAATTTTGAAAATTTCCTTCGAGCTTCCCTGATCAGATTTGACAAAGTTTTATGCCATGGTGTCTGATAGTTTGATTGTAATTTTTTTGCCTTAAAAAAAAAAGAAAGAAAACAAATCGCGGACGATCATTAGCTTCTTCTTCTTTTTGCCGAATTGAGGAATAAATTTTTACGCGGAAACTCTCTTTGACACTGGATCGGTCCTTACTGTCGAAGACGAGATTTTATACACGTGCAAAAGGTCCTCCAGACTTTTGTGTTTGGTAATGAGACATTTACCATTATTATTGCAAAAGCCTCGCGATGGATTGCCCCGCACCGCGCTTATAACAACCATTTTGAATCAAAAGAATTTTCGTTATAATGTGCTTCGTGTTTGACTCCATAAATTGAATCGTGTACTTAATGTTAATTGAATTTTGCAACGAAAGAAAAAGAAAGAAATGAAATTAAAAAAAGTATTGTGCGAGCTGCACGTTAAAGACTGAAATACCAGGCATATAATTTTGCGATATAAATAGTCAATCTCTGTTCCTCGTTTCCTGACGCCTGCGAAGCGGGATGGCGAATAGTGTTTTTTTTTTGTCAAATGTATACTTCTTACTTCTCTGTGTAATGTTTTTCTTCGTATAATAAGTTTCTTAACCCGGCGGGTAGAGAAATACAAAATGTTGTAAATAATTTACGAAATAATGGTGCTCTGGAAACGGATTCTTTTTTGTTATTTTTTCTGTATTCTCTCGGTGACGAGAGAAAGGGAGACAGCGAGAGAGAGAGAGAGAGAAAAAGAGAGAAAGAGAGAAAGAGAGAGATATAAAGAGAGTTGGAAACGAATTGAAAGAGAAAAACACACTACACGGATGAGAAATGAGAAGAGTAAATTTTATAAACTAAAAAATTTAGCTCGTAAACGTAATCATAAAAAATCTATCAATATTTAACTCCTTTACACACTTTTGTAAATATTACATAATATCCGCGACTGCATTGATTAATATGCAATCAAATAGCATTTTATATCTCGTGCCTTGTGAGCGACGACATAGTTCTTGTTGCGCGTCCTGATTTATGTCTACGATGATGGCGATTATTGTGTCCTTCTACGATGTATTGCGAATTACATTTCATTACAATAGCTACCTTCTGTCAAAAGCGCTTGCAATAAAAATAACAAATTATAAATTGTGCAAGTTTGTTCCTTCCGACTTGTAATGTTTATATAGTGAAGTTTTTGCAAAAAGATTAAATTTTTAATAAATATTGATGGCTTTGCATAAAAATAAGAATGTTTCTATTATTGTTTTTCATTGTTATACCTTTCGAGCATACATAACCTACGATATATCATTTGAGCTTATTATGGTAAGTTACGATGTGTTGAGAGAAAAGCTGACTTTAGTAGTTCCGACTTTTATAAAATAGAGGTCTTATTGATTCCAGATAAAAGATCAATAAAAAAGAATTCTTTGAATAGCTAAATATATTTTAAGATAATTTTAATACTGATCATAATATAAAAAGAAGAATTTTTAAATAATGAATTTTAATAACAATTTGTCACTTTTGATTTCTTATATTTGTATATTATCATCTTGAATCATTTGAAGTAGCTCAAGCGCGAGAATTGTTCTTAATTTTAAACATTTATTTAAGAGTTTCTAATGAGAATATAGTGCAAGAATTAATATTATATGAAAGTAGTATACGTAATAAGATAAAATGTAGAAAAAAATTTTGATATAGTGAATTTTGTTAATGCAAAAGCAGACGGCAAAAAATATAGTGAATTGTTGCTAAAGTGAGCGACATATTTTTATAAAACAATAGTTATAACTTGGTAGGTTTTAATAATTTTTTAATTTTTATATCGGTGACTCTCACTGAAATTAGTCAAGGAACAAAATGAGACCTTTAAATTAAAAAATATTAGAAAATGAAAGAAGCTTTCGTGGATTGTATAATTTTTCTGTTAACTACATCTACTTTTACTGTAATCAAATTTTTTTCGACACTTTACTTATACTATTTTCATATAACATTAATTATTGCACTATATTCTCATGAGAAATTTTTACACAAATGTTTAAAATGAATGTCCATTCGGGCGCTTGATCTACCTTAAAAGTATCTATTCGTTTTGATCTATTGTGCTGTATTTAAATCACATATTAGTTTCAAATAATATAACGTTAAATTATCATATTAAAACTTTACTTTATGGTAATTTTTAATAAAAATTTGTTATAATAGACATAAGTTAACTATAGAGTTTTAGAGTATGCTTTACTGATATCAAAAAGACCTCGCAGGTACAGATCTATACAAAATCCTTTAATTCCTAATTTTTTTAAAGCTGTTCTTGGATCTTGTGATACAATATTTTCAGCTATTTTTCCGTGATCACCCTTGTAAGAATCATTTATATATAATTATATATAATCATTTATAATCATATGATTGATTATATTTGTATATTGTATTTATATAACTATTTATGATTTATCTGGTTTTCAACTCAGAACTGTCCAGTTTCACTTATCCATAGCCATACATAACTGTTCATAAATATACACAATTATAAATGATCTTTGATACACTGCGAATCGTTACCGCTAGGAAGCAATTCGTTTTTACCCCTGCAAAAGAAAAGCACCGCTTAGGGTAGTAGTTAGGGTAGGGAAGAGAATAAGTAGAACCCAGATTCCACTTGATCTAAACTTTACGTCGATAACAGATATCCCATTAAGCGTTTTGTGCATCCTAGATATATTATAGGTGCATTGGATCTAGTATAAACTATGAAGTGACATTAATCGCCGGTTCACTGGCGCATGGAAGTAATGCTCCTGTATAGTACTATTCGTCTACAAATGTTAGGAAATCTTGATTAGTTTTCTTTTCTGCATTTCTTTATAAGAAAACAAATATGTTACTAATTTTTTGTCCTACAACTATGCACCACTCAAATCCTTCGAATGGTGTATGACCTACAACGCATCTAAAAAAAGAGTCACAAACAAAAACTTTGATTTTAACATTGAAGCATCTATTTTTAATGTAAATTCCAGTAAACAATAGTTTTCAAAATTATATTTCCTTTACAGATTTCTTTAATAGTCTCCTCATGATGGAATAAAACAAAACACCAAGAAATCCATTACTGACTTCCATATTTTCAATATTGAAATTTTTATCACTATTCAAACGAGTTTTTTATGCTTTTATTTACATTTATTTTTTCAAATTTTTGTTTAAAAATATTTACCTAATGAAATCCTTATTGGATAAAATACCAATCGAAAACTATTTAAGAATACAAATATCTGACGTTTTCGATAGATTAAATCATTTGGAGATTTGGGCTCAAAGTTTGAATAGAGTAACAGAATCCATACGTAAGAGTATCGACAGTCTCAGAAAACATTCAAACAAACAAATAGCTTCGAATCAGCAAGTAAATAAAAACTTGCAGCGAATGTAGACGTAATTTAAATTGACTGATTTGCGAAAAATCGGAATATTCGGCAAAGCAATATTTTCAAAATGAGAAGAGTTCAAATTCAATAATTCCCTAACATAGTATGTCAAATTAGTAATAAATCGGGTCACAATGCAGATACTTGCTATAGTTTAAATAGATCAGATCAAGGTAACTCAGATCCGCTATAGTGGATATGTGTAGGAAGAAACAAGAAAATAGATTTTGAAAATAGGAGATTAATAATTGGCAATAAAAGCATAGGTTTCAAACAAATTAACCACCCTAATTTTGAGATAGAATCTTGGAGAATTACTAATATTAAAAGTAGTGAAACTATTAAATATATAACTTTTGTAGATATAATAAACCCTCCAGCAAGTAGCTCAGGTAGATTCATGATCGACACAGGCTCAGAGGCAAACTTAATAAAATCTTATTTACTACCTATAGAATGTGAAATAGATAAGTCAAATCCAGCTTAGTTGAAAGGAATAGGTAATGAACTAATAATCACTACGGGCACTGTAGAAATAACATTATATAGAATACCGACAATTTTTCAAGTAATTCCGAATGATTTCTTAATACCATGTGAAGGAGTTTTGGGTGCAGTATTTTTACCGAGTCGCGATTATCAATTTAATAATGCTGAAAAAAGTGTTGATCTAAGAATATTTAATAAATCGTCTTCATGAATATGAGAAACGTTTCTCAGAATTCACTCTTGCAATTGACGTATTTCATTAAATTAATTTTTTAATTCATATATCTTTGTCACTCGTTCCATTTTCACAAGTTGCTCGGTGGTCACTTTCTTTAGAAACAGTTTTTTCCCTATTAACACTTTTACATAGCAAGTCTATTATTTAATTTTTCTTCCTTTTCTCATTTAAATATATTTTTTTCCTAGCTATTATACTTTTTATATTTTAATATTTTAAACAAAAAAAGTCCACAGTGAGTGTGCGATAAATTTATACGCGACTATTATAGTTATACATGATATTTATATCGTACGCGCTGGGTTACCGTTCCGTCTTGCGTTCAGCGCCAGTTCTATTTTGTATATAAACGTATGTATACTTATATGTGTACACGGGAAACATTTTTGTATGGTAGTAGCATGATGGAAGACCCAAGCTGCTGTCATACTTCGATTCCGCGCGGGTGCCATCCGAAAGCGGGACGAGAGCTACACCGTCACTGACTGGAGACCTGGCTTTCGGACGGCAACCGTACGAAATGAGACAACAGACGCACGAAATATGTACAAAATTATTTGTATAGTTAAGTCGCCATACAAATACAGCACGGCGCTGTCATATTACCGACACGTCGTGCTTACACGCGCATGTGCTACATGTGTAAAACACGTGCTGCTTTCTGGGATTGGCAAGGAAGTAACTGATTTTGGTGGCCGCAGGCTAGGGTACGGTAGAAATTTACTTTACTGGCGCAAGATAAGTGATCGACAACTTATCGGCTGCTAATATTTTTTCTAGCATCGATATTATCCTCGACATAGAAAGCATGTTTATACGACAGCCGCACCGAACTAGCAAGCTGCTGTCGTACTTTGGATTCGTGCAACCAAGTTACGACCGGACTTCATTCGGGAGAAGAACTCGGTATGAACTTATATTACAATTATTTCTAATTATTTTAAATGGAACTATTATGACATTAGTATGAAGGTAAAAGGAAAAAATAATAGTAGAATACATAGTCTAGGCGCTAGGTATGATTCTGTGGTCGATTGAAGTCCAGTACTTTGAGAAGGTCTTCTTTATGTATTTTTTCCTCCTGAACACGAATCTTTTGGTCGGAATTCCGTATATAGATCAACTGTTATTAACAATTTAAATGTTTAAAACGCTCTAGCGGCTAACATATTGCAGCTAGAGACATCCGACAAGTGTCAAAACTTTTCTTTTTTAATGAGGAATAAAATGTAAACGGATTTTTAAAAATGTCTCTATTCGTTCCCGAGATATACTCATTTGAATTATTTTAAGCATGGTTTGGCGGCCTTAGCGTCACTCAGCAAATTGGCTGGAACTTTTTTTTTTATATAATATAATGCGGATTGCGTGTAAGGAGCATACAATTGCATTCCGTAACGCGGATTGTTCTGTACGCTACACACATTACTAAATTGCTTTGTTACTCATAACTTTTGATCTACTTTAAATTTTGTTTAAATTTCAAAATAAAAGGCGCTTACTCTGTAATACTTACTTAATATTTCTGAATAGGTTCGAATAACTTTTGTAGAAATTTAAAAGTGCAAAATTTATCATAAATCTGGATAACAGTTATTATTTAAAAAAAAAATCAGTTTGATCAACTACCAAATTGATATTTATAATAATTCGATAACTTTATTAATAAATATCAATAGTGCAAGATATACTCTTCAAAATGAGACATTGTAAGACTCATTATATTGTATAGAAAAAAAGTTACAGACAATTTGCTGAGTGACGCTAAGGCTGCAAAACCATGATTAAAACACTTCAAATGAGTATATCTCGGGAATGAAAAGAGATATTTTAAAAAATCCGGTAGCACTTATTTCTCATTAAAAAAAAAGTTTGCACACTTGTCGGATGTCTCTAGCTGGAATATGTTAGCCGATAGAGCGCTTTAAACATTTAAATTTTTATTAACTATTGATCTGACCATTTTACGGAATCGCAACCAAAATATACGTCTTTAGGAGGAAAAAATACATAAAGAACATCTCAAAGTACTAGGCCTTAATTGGCCACGAAATCATACTTAGCGTCTAGACTAACGCTACTAGGAAGGAAAACACTTGGACAGTCCAGAAAAAAATCTTTTTTTGCCTAGCAGGCGGAAAGTACCACTTTCCCTCCCGACGCCTGTTCGAGAATGTTGTATTTTCGTCCTCGCTAGGCAAAAAAATAGTATATGCTACTCGTGAGGAGAATAGGCCAGTCCAGACCTCGTGTTTAGAATCCTCGCCGAGTTCTGAACCGTCCAAGTTTTTTCCTCCCTAGTAGTGTAATCTACTATAATATGACTATTTTTAAATTACGAGAAAACTGATTGTAATCGTATGCGTTAGATAACGGAATATTGTTTTCATTTATATTATATTTAATTAGTTTTATTCGGCTAAAAACTCCATTAAAGAGAAATCTGATTCACGTTAATCAATTTCCTCAACACAATAGGTATAACGTAACTACTTTCCTAGAAGTTTTACATATCCTCAACTATTAGCGAGTAAAAGTTCAATGTCATGAAACTTTTTACCGCAACGTGGAGTGATAATTTATCATAGGAATAAATCAAACAATATGTACTTACCTATGAAAATGAAATTAGTTACTTCTGCAACATGAAAAAATAAAATGCTCACGAATACTGGTATTATTCCGACGCTGCGCTTTACTGCAGCAATATTACATGTGTACCCTTCATTTTATTTTCCTTCGGGATGCCTGATAATTTTTAATAATTTCTTTGCTTCTCGGTGCCAGTATCGAATCGAATGGATCAAAAGAAATATGCCAAAGTACCAATCCGACAATGCACATTATCCCTCACCCCTCCCTATCTCTGTCTCTCTTTCTCTTTCCCTCCACCCTTTATGTACACAGACGGGGTGCAAAATTCGCCGAGGGTATAGCGAAATCCGATTAATCACTCGAAACCTTCCAGTTTCATCGGCGCACATTCCATTCTCATAACATCGGCGCGCATAACGCAACGGCAGCGCAGCGGAGGGAAGAAGAGGTTGGAGGCTAAATTTCCGCGCTCCCGCCCTCATATATATACAGCAGCGCATGATACATACATTCGTACACATATACACAGATGCGCGATCCGCTACAAAGTAGTTTCATTGAATTTTCCACTTGAGCCGATGGAAAATCGACGAACGAACGGGATGGCAGAGAGAGAGAGAGAGAGAGCCAATGTTTGCCCGGCAACGCACTTCTGCATCGAGTGCATTTAATTCGAAATGCGCTTTGTGCCCAGCGCACTGCTGCTACTGCTGCTGCTGCTTGCCTTGGGAAGGATACGAATAACTTTTCGCGTTTGTGCGAGTAAAGAAATATTGCCATTACTGTAAATTTGCTAAAATTGAGAATTGTATTTTGATCAAAGAAATGCACTTTTGGATTAGTTTACAATAGCGAATGAAGTAATTCATTGTAACTGAACTGCTGAATCATTTCACACAAAGTGCATGCGTTTTAACTCGAGAGAGAGAGAGAGAGAGTAATAATCTAGTCAATACATTGGCTAAATTCAAGTAAAAGTGACCAAGAAAATCTTTATGTCAAAGATGATAATATCCGATGATTAATAGGTAATTCATCGTTGTCATGCGACGAGGAAAAGAGAGCGGCCGATCACCGCTCTATCCCTCGCGCGGCCGCTAAACTCATCGTTTCGTTTACGTTTTTAACTGCTTCTTTCTAAAATCTTGCCATTCGACTCAATTGCATATTCAACCATAGGTTTTTGTTTTATATCTCATTGCTTTGTACAGCTCAAGAAAAGTGCTTCGCATAAGAGCTCTAGTTAGAAACGCAATCCTTGGTCTCTAAGGAATCAAAATATTCAACTTTTACTAGTATCTCCGCATATTTTTCTAATTAGTAAACTACCTTCACAAAAATATTTATAAGTGCAAGAGAGTAGAAAATTTCTAGTAATGAAATGATACACTTAAAATGTCATCGATTTCGGGTTAAGAGAGACTTTATGTTTATTACTGAAAACATAAACACTTTATATTTTTCTAAAATTAAATTAATAATTAATTATAATTATTAAGATCAAAATAAAATAAATAATTATAATTAATTCATTTCTATCATGAAATGGAACCATATCTGTATATACTTTATCTGTACACTTTAATAGCTATCATTCCACATTATCTGGTGAAATAAGGCAGTCGGTCTTCAATCATCCAAAATCGAAAGCGAGATTACTCAAGAGACTTTTTGCTTACGTAAAGTTTAAGAAATATGCGGAAAAACAAATAATTTTATTTTACCTTTTGGTAATAGAAGTTTTTCATATTTATTGAAAAAATATCCAAGTATAAATTTACTTTTAATTCACGTTACTGGCATTTGTCTTTTGACATTTTTTATAAGTGGTACTGTATAGGGCTTAGAATGTTCATTAGGAGAAACCATATTCAGAATAAGATTTGAGTAAACTTATATTTAGTTCTATTATATGTATTGAACATGTTAGAATTAAGTTCTTGTTTAAAGTACCTAGCATCTTTGCATTTTTACGTATCGCATGATTTTTATTAATATTTTTATGCTATAAGTACTCAATATACCTTTAAGTGCTGAAGTATATTTCAATGTGGAGCTTAATATATTAAGTTCTGGAATTCAGCTAAACAGCTCGTTTCTTCGATAAAAAATTAATGGGATGCACCATGTTCCGTGGTATCGGTATATTTTATGATTCCTGTTATAAAATTACTTTACACTCAACAATGAAAGGGCTACGTTTTTAAACAAAATTTCATTTTTTATTACAACTTAATTTTTCTTCAAAAGTATACTGCAAAATTTCATAAAACTACAATTCAAGAAAAAGGGATTCAATAACTTTATGTAGGTACAATAAGAAAATTAAAACTTATTAATGCATTTTAAATTGCATTAATATTATTTAATAATTAGAGAAAAAGGTTGATAAAATCAGCCTTTGTAGTGCTAATGGGCCCGACTCGATGAATCAGTTTTATCTTACCTTCATCAATCTATATAATCTCAATTTTTTTCCGCAACGCAATATTAATAACTTTAATGCTGATAATCGTATTGTTATTGATTATATTTACCTGTACTTATACGTTCAGTATTGTCAGGTATTTCCATTCACGAGTTTGCAATTTCTCAAAATGATTTATGCTTACGTGCACCTACAAATTTCATTAGAAATAATAGAGATTGTATCTAATCGTATTCAATAAGTATTCCAAAAAGCAATGATATGTTCGGGAAACCTGATTCATGCTAAAACTGGCACACTTAGAGTTTGACCATCGTGCGCTACTTATTCTTCAAACACGAATGTGTGATAAGCTAAGAAGCTTATCCCTTCCACTGATTTTATGAGATTACGAATACTGCCCATAAAAGATTACGAGTTATTGATAACACAGTCAGTGTAACAATAACTCGTTAACACGACGGACATTTGAGATGCAGGCAGTTTTCTGGATATTCGCAGCCTTAGTGGCTTGCGCCACCGCAGTTGACGAAAGTGAGTCTTTTGATTTTATTACGTCCGAATAAAAAGATCAATTGAGAGTCAGTAATAATATTGAATTAATCAAAGACTGGTATTGAAATTCATGAGAAATTTATTTAACATATTTGTAAAATTTATATAATTAAAAAATATCCGAATGAATCTAATACTAATTATAAAATCACTGTAGCAATACTTGTCATAAAATTTGAGAAAATCGCTACACAGAATTGCCTTATTATATTTTCATTATCGCAAAAAGTGTTAGCCTCTAAAAGTCACCTATTTTTGTACAAAACAAATTTTTATCTCGGTAAAAACTAAATTTAAGCATTTTTTCACTCATATAATGATGTACGTATGTAAATCGATTAATCCACGAATATTTAAAGGTTGCAGCAGAAACTTTGGAGATTAATTTTTAATCTTATAGAAAAGAACTGACTCTATTTTGGTCCGCACCCATCCACAGGTTCCGAAGTAGCAGGCTTTTTTAAAATATCGAACAATCTATTTTTAGCTATAACTTGAAAAAAAAAAAAAAAAAAAAAACTATAAATAATGGTTTCCATAACTTGAAAAACGTTAATTTCTCAGAAAACTCTTAAATGTAAAACTCGTAGAATGGAACAAGAAAAAACTTTCCTTTATTGAATGCTTCTTGGTAGAAATGATTATTTTCAACAGCCCAGAGGAAAATCGGTCAAGAGTCTAAACAAGCTGAGAAAAGACCTCTTTTTGGACCTTGTCATGAAAAATAATTATTAGTCACAAAAGTATTAAATGTCAAACTTGCAGAATACAAGAAAACAAAACTTTTCTCTGTTAAATACTTTTTACTAGGAACGATTACTTTCAAGATAACAATAGATAAACGGTAAAAAACGATTAAATAAGCCAACAAGGCCTGATAATTTGGGCGCGAAATACGAGCACAACGGTCGTGCCTAGAATGCAAAAATCGAAGCATTGATTAAGGCTGTTATCTGTACATTCAATAATGATCAATTCTAAAATATTTGTATAAAGAACATTGATTACACAGGCCCACAAAAAAAAGTATGTGGTTCTGGGATGGAGACTAACTTTTTCTTTCGTATTTTTTCCCGCTGAATCCGAATTCGTCAAAAAAAATAGGGGTTCCGGGGCAAATTTTTAAGATAACCTCAAAAAACTGTCGAAAACGTCGTGTCGGTAGTAAGAGCTTGAGCAGAATAAAAAAATTATTTGCTTCACATCAAAAATACTTTTTTCCTATGTATTTTGGCCTGCTTAATCCGAATTTGCTATGTAAAAAGAGGTTTGACCAATGGATTCAGAGATAACCTCAAAAAACTTCTGAAAAATCTCATGCACGAGAACTAAATTGGTTTACGCTTGCGTACACGTTTGTCATCGAACGACCTATGTAAAGTATTTCTAC
>UELV01174374.1:11181-27655 GCA_900490015.1 Megastigmus stigmatizans | reverse complement strand
TAAATAATGAGATGTAAGTATATACTCTATTCACTTTGTCCGTGTTAGATATTGATATCTAGACGAATAATAAATGTGAACGGTTAAAATACTTATGGAGATGTGAATTCAATTTAATCTGTTCTCTCATCGTTCCTTCTTTTTCGTTTTCTTAGTCTCGATTAAATTGTAAATTCATTTAAGTTATTTTAAAAGTTAGGTATCCAATATACATGTAAATGATTAAAATAATAATTATATCTGAAAACATAATTGATAAAAGACAATTTGTATAAAGTATGATCTACCCATCAGGCAGGATCTCAAAATTGTTAAGTTGGAGGTAAATGTAAACTACAATTCTTTCTGTAATCTTTCTTGAGAATCTACTCTCTCACTCTAGTTCTGGTTCCGAAGATGGTTAAAATTAATATCTTGACACAAAAATCAAATTGGAATATTTAAGAAAAATTTTAAAACGTGTGTAAAGAGTCTGTCCCGGCATCATTGCTCCGCATCTAGGACGTCTCAAGACAAGCCAGTTTACACCAAGCAGCAAGCGAGAGCGGTGCTTAATGGGTGCACGATTCAGTTTGGTTGTTTTTAATTAAAAGTGCTGCAAATAAATGTTTTGATTGGATGAAATCTTAGTGTTGTTTATTTCAATCCCAAAATTCTGACATTTAAGATAGCGTAACTCCAAAATAGTTCATTTTCACGCTCACTGAACTATTTTTAAAAATTTTCCCGTAAAATCGATAAATTAAAAAATAGACCATATGACCACGTTTTTATCTAGTCACTATATCATTTACCAGTTTTTAAAAAATGTATCTGAAACAAAAAAGGTCATCTGTATTTACACAGCTCTCATATGTTAAAAAAAATATTTTGGTAAGTCATATTTTACAAGTTAGAAACGCTAGATTAAAAATTGCAAACAGTCACTAAAACTGTTTGTTACATAGGTGTATTGTTCATCAGTAAGCCAACAAAATGCATAAGATTTAATATCATCATATTATTTGAATTATTTTTGTACTTATAAATTATTTAATAATCTAAAATAATTCTTGCACTTTTTATTTCATTGTCAATTACAAGTGCTATCGTACTACATGCGGGATATCGACCTAAGCATAATAATTTGTTAAATATTTTAAAGCAGCAACTTTTACAGAATAATCTGGATTTATATCAAATAAAATTCATGACTGATAAAGAGATGCCTGCCAACGATCAAGATGATATTTTTAAGGAATTGCTTTAAGTCATTCCAGCCACTTCAGTGAAATTAGGGCAGCGCCCCCGATGGCAAGTATGACAACCGCAGGTAGACGAGCCTTCCTATTATACTTAGAATTTGCTTTTAAATCTCAAAAAAATTTTGAACATTTCTATTAATTTATGCTTTAAATTGGTTTTATGAAGTTTTGCGGGGCCCAATTATGAATATGAAGCAGGGCAAAGTGTCATATAAAACACTCAATTGACCCCTTCGACATTTAGTTTGAACTTCTATCTCCCAATGTTGTAGCAGGGTAAACTGCCAAAGTTCTAATATTATGAGCTACAAACAATATAATGCGTCTCGTTCAGAACGACACTTTCACAATTATATAAAATATCTTTAATCTTTATAAATAACTATATGAACATACTTGGTGGCCCTTCTATATTACACCTATATTACAAAAATTCAACATGGCAAGTGTCTTAGGTATTTGACACTATTTCCTATACTTACAGTGCAATATCTTGGCATCTAATGAATAAAATTTAAAAATTTCGACGAGGTTTTAAAGGATAATAATTTCACGTTCTATCAGTATTGTAACCATCAGGAAAAACTATTTCGAACTTAAAACATAAAGTTTTTTAAAATCAGCAATAACTTTTTCACATCAACTTCTACACCAATTTTAGCGATGGCGTTTAAAAGGTGAGACTTACGGCTATCGGAAATGATATAATATAGATTTCTTTCCATGAAATTACATCAAAAGTTACAGAGTCAAAAGATGAAAAAAAAAAAAATGCCATTCAGAACTTTACGGGTTAAAATCTAATTTGGATCAAATTTATTCAGTGACAGGATTCCAAAATTATGGATAAAATGATAAAATAATAATTATACATTATAATGCACAGAAAAATCAATTTCTTTATTAGTGTTTATCTATACATTTTAATTTTAAGAGAATGACTGCTTGAACTCAGAATGATTAATTTCTTTATACTTTAAACAATTCTTTTTGTGAAAGTGTCTAATACAATACTAAAAAGACTAACTCGTTTATATAATAGTATACTTACAATACAGTGCTCCATTTTGTCAAGTTTAGTTTTATTATATTAAAAAAGTAAATTAACTTTTTTTTATATTTCCAAATCATGATAAATATTTTTCAACTTCATTCTTAACACTTGACCAAATGATCTCGCTAAGTAAGATTAAATATGAAGTTGTCAATCCTATCGTTAAACCATAAAGAATTTGAGTTTTCGACGAAGCCATTACGTCTATGAAATTATTAAACTTATGCAAACTGGATACTTTCAATTGCTTAATATTAAATGTAACTTTATGGGCAAATACGTAGTTCCGTATGGCCTCAATTTCCCATTGACGCATAATCCCAGCTTCGAAAAAGCGACGGAGATGCGGATCAAATCGATTTCTATATGGTGACATTGAAGCGTATTGCGCAGTTGTCCACCCAGTAAATAGTGGCTCTTTTAACAGACTTATGATCCAATTATGATTATCCAACTCGAAATTATTCTTCAGAAATTCATCAACATCTTTGGAGACTTCGCAAGCACTCACATTTGTATTACTTTTTAGCAAATGCATAAGACAGTAGTTTTCATTGTCTAAAATAGACAATGTATTAGACCTGAAGAGCAATTCTTCCAAATCTTCGTTATCAGCGTGACGTAATAAATATTAGACATAGTCAGTAATGGAAGGCTTGATTCCAAATTTGTTCAAATCAACAAATGTACTCAGATCGTAGAAATTCTGACCGGCCATGGAAAACCGCAGAAATTGATCTAACATTTTTGTTACAAAGAAATTGTTCACGAAAATCAATATTAAAAAAAAAGATTCTTTCGGCTACTTTACTAGGTAGCCATGTGACTGGTTGACCAATTAACATCTTAAGAGAATTTTGAATAGTCCAAATCTTGGCGTCGAACTTAAGCATCCTTATTACACCAGCAATTAATAAACCAATAAAAAAGACGGTGGTTATGACTTTAAATGTTACCGGTATTATCTTCAAATCGATAGTGCCATACTGCTTTGCTATGGTATGTGTGGACCAAGTATATAAAAATGTTCCCGGACTTAAATCATAGATATAATGATCTATTCCCATAGTGGTATACAAATCTACATAAAAATCGATTGTCCCAAACGATGTATCGGTAATCTCTACTATAGTTACGTTAAATACTTGCAAGTTTGCATTTGTCGACTGAGCACTTTTTAGCACTTTCTACATCCGAGCCATAAGCTAAATCCCAAGCAGTTTTTTCATCAGAATAATTTTTAATCTGAACATAGTATGAGGTTTCTGCAAGTGCCACATCCAAAGTGTATCCATATAAATCGATCAAATTATCAGAAAACAATTCACTAGTAGTTCACTGGTGTAAGTATTGGAAAATGGATTATACTAATATATTAGTGCAGCCGTTTCACCAATGGGTGTCGACGTGATTTGGTTCGTACTTATTGTGCTTCGAATCAATTCAATCACGGAAACGTATAAAAACTTGTAATTCTAGCTAAACTTAAAAAAATTCAAAATATTTATATTTCTTATTGCATTATCAATGATGAAAAGGCATTTGGGTCGAGTGGCTTTACTACTGTAATCATTTAAGAAAATGATACTATCCATAAGAGCTTCAGTGCTCATTTCTTGCTCGCTCCCATTAATAAAAAACACTTTTAAAACATTTTGTTGATAATCAAGTGACAGAACCCTTTCCATAGCTCTTGAATACTAACTATTACCTGAATTTAATAGATCATCGATATTGACAATGATTGTAGGAAATTTATTAATTAATTTCTCTGTGATTTGCTGTGTTGTTATCGATAGGTCCTTGCGGGTATTTGTGATAAGTACTGTATTTTTGATCACATGAGCGATCAAACTGTTCACCACATTTAAACTGATATTGTAAGTATTTACGTTTTGATAGCAAATGAATATAAATATAATACGTAGAATTTTAACAAATTTCATAATTTGAAAAATGATTGTATTCAATGATTGAATTCAACTTACTAGGAATAGACCTAAAAATACACAAGTTCTTTAAATAACAAAGAGTCAATCGATATTGCACTCGTATATCCTTTGAAAGGCAAACACGGGGTAATAGTTGGAGCTAATTATATAATGACCCTTACTTTAAAGAATATAAAAAGAGATAATTTTGTTAGCGTATAGGGCATACTCAGGAATTAAAAAGAATGACAGTGTTTTGTTATAAAATTTATTATATTGAAACATAGTAATTAATTTTCAGTTTCTGAGTATGTCCCACGCTTACTACAGAAGTAATTTTTAATATAACTAAACCGAAATCAAAATTTCGACCACCCAAGGCACACAAACTATTTGATGTTTTCAGGCAAAATTTGGTATGTTGAATAAGGGAAAATAATGAAAAAAATCCTAGAGACTGTTTAACCTAGAAAATCGATATTTCAAGATTGAATTTTTTTGCTATTTTGGACTCAAAGCCGGTATATCCATTTTTTAAATGCACTGACTACGAAAAAAATTAAAAAATATGGTTATACAAACTATAGACACCGCCTAGATTCTACACCGGCAAATTCTACACAATTATTATTTTCTACCTGTATAATTCTATACCGCAATATTCTACACAAGAAATAACGCTAAAATAGCAACAAAAAAAATGTTGCGACCGAGGGTGGTCGACATATCGACCATCTATCAGGTTGGAAACTTAAAATAAATAATCTGGTGAAATCATGTATAAGTTTGCGTCAAATGAAAAGTCGATTTGAATTAAAATTTTCCCGACTTCTGAAAGTAAAATGACATTAAAATAACGTAAATTTAGATAAAGTAATTTTCAATCAATATGTTTTAAGTTTCCCATCATGTAAAGGAGTCCATTTGTTTCAAATTTAAGATCTTTTATGCTCTAAGTGACATTTTAGTTAAAAAAATATTTTTCGTGTATCTCTCCACCATCTTGATTATTTACATTATCGACTTTCACCTGGGAGTTATTGCTTTTAAATTCACTCTGCCGCCTATCTTGGACAATATCGAGGTAATCAACTCGTCTGAATTGTTACTGTACATACATTTGAGAGATTTAGATTTTCTTTTTAAAGATAACGGGGGAACATACATGGAAAGCATAAAAAAAAACTTTCAAACTGAATAAACTAACAGATTGTATCACCAAATTAAAGGTGGAGAGAAATATTATTTGTATTTATGATACGTGGGTGTTACTATATATTTTACTCAATAAACCGAAACCATTGTCAATAATGAGAATATCTAAGTGTGCATTTAATTGTTATCGCTACTCGCACCAAGTGAAATCTGGATTTCCGTACTTCGATAAAAATTTGTAATTAAAAGACATAAATTGTATTCATTCTTAATAAGTATAGTTCAATGATTTAATCCATTAGCAGCCTCCAATAATCTGTAAATGGCATAGTTACGAACACCATACTACTTTGGACATCTCATCCTAAACACACGAGTACTGTGAAAAAAGTCGCTGCTATCTAGAAAAATTACCTTAATAAGATACAATCAACTTAACTAATCAGATCTAAAACACATTTGTACCCGAAATATAAGTAAATATCAAAGATTTCGCACATAATACAAACCGACACTCACACAAACATACATACAAACATTTTGCTTTTTGAAAAACGAATATTTTTATAATTTTATAAAGAAAATAACAATAATTTTTTTTAACACAAACAAACCGACAGACCTTACTGTCACCTTTATCTTTTCGAATTTATTTACTATTACTTATTTCTTTATTATTTTTTATATTTTTACTAAATATTATTTTATTTTAATAAAATAAATGAGATGTTGTATTTAAAAAAAAAAAAATACTTTAATTTAACTCGTTCTGGGCTACACGAGTCATATATTATTCGTGAAATTCTGGTCTGTTGTGCTGTACGAATCTTATATGATTCGTATAAAAAAATTCAAATATTTCATATAAGTGATATCTTGACCTATAAATCACTAAAAAATTACATTTTGGAACAAAACATTAAGATAGAGGAAGCTAAGTGTCAATGAATTGGCATCGGTTTTAACTTATATTGAATAAGCAATATTCAGAAAAAAGGTAGATTAGAATTTCACTTGTTCAGCAAGTAAATTTTAATATTCAAATAGCTATGCGAAATCCGTCGATAAACCAGTGAAAATTTTATGTTGCTTATAATTTTTAACACTTTCTGCATATTCAACTGATTCACACCATTGAAATTGTATACTACTACATTTATATGCGATAACACAGATTTTCATTTATTCAAATTTAGACAGTATTATTAGCGAACAAAGCGTGGACTGGCAGAACATCTACAAATATCCAATAAACAAGAATTTGCGCGCTATGTACCGCGATATGTTTATTACACAGAACGCATAAAAATGCGAAATGACGCATCGCAAAAGACGTCTTTCTTCGCGGGCAGTTACACGTTTATACTCCCTCGCCTAAACCCCCTCTCTCTCTCTTTTCCCTCTTCCTTCATATTTCAGAGTTTACGCATGTATTCACTGTTACGCATATCACGCTTAACCGATCCCTCTGTTTACGGCAACTCTTCACGCATCGAGATCCGCGATGCCTTCAACTCGCGATCGGCAAGTATATAGACGCTAAAACTAACGTTCGCACATAGCGTATGTGTAAACACCGGCGTACGAAAATTCTCTCGTATTATACAACTTCGCTTACGGTGTTAACATCTGGTTCTGTTCGCATTTACCCGCAAAAATTCACGAGCGCGGCTAACGAACACCATATCTCTGTACGTGCACGGAGGGGCCCAATGAACACGCAGAACTCCCGAGAGAGTGATTTATTGATCGAACGCAACTTTGGTATAAGTGCGGCGCAGTATGCGACCAAAGAGGGAACAGTACCGTTCCTTCACCACGGCGTGAGATTCTTAAATTAAAGGTGACAATTTCGAGGAGGCCCACGTATATGCACGTATTGGCTCGAAAATGCACGCGATGACGCGCTTCGCATGACGCACTTCACCAACCATTAATATTGCTCGGCCGCGACTTTTATGTAACTTAATTAAGATTATTCATTTTTCGTATGTAATATACATCGAGGTATACACATTGTAGATAAGGTATTTTGACAAACACAGTTTTGCTTTTACAATGTGCTTCGATGCAGTTACTCGCAATATGTATATATATAATTTTAAAGCGTAGTAACGCTTATCTAATATTTTTCGAAAACATATCCCTACTAAAATTCAGTAAGCGTATTCAAATTTATACAGACAAAAATTATGTAACTTAAAAATTTTAGGATTTTTTTGCCACTTGGAATAATTAGGATCGAAACAATACGTTATCGCACCATCGCACCACGTATACATTACACATGCATGGAGAAATAAAAAGTGCTCGTTATAAAAGCTCGTTATAAAGACAAAAATTTCTCGCAATTTATAGGCGAACGCAGAAATGCATACAGAAAACGACACGGGGGAGTGGGGTTTGGCGGAATAGCATTCGTAATATGTTGATATTTAATGATCCGCTAGCGAAATAGTTTACGATCGACGTATTTATTAAACGGCACTGTTTAGAGGCTAACGTTTCGGAGCTAACAAGCCCCAGCATTCGGCTGTGTATGCACAATATATATATATATACGCTCGCCTCACTCGCTGGGGCGCTGAAAAAGATATGAAATATAGCGAGCAGACTGTGTTTGATATTTTAACAAGAGCAATGTCAATAATGAGCGAGACAGCTGCGGCGGTGCAGCGGCGCAGGTTTATGCGCTTTATATTTATAATTTAAACAATGCAGAATAATGATTTTAATTTTCGGCGAGCGGTGCGCGAGCGGAGCCGGGCCATTTTTACGCGACAATTGACCTCATAAATAATAAATTCATAGTCAAATAATTTACAGCACAGGTTAAATTTATTAGTGATATACCACGGCCCCTTTTGCGCTTTGCATATTCAATTCGCTCCAAAGTGAATTATTGTTTTATTCTCTCGAAACCTATTATAAACTTTTCGTGCTCCAAAGAAAATGTGCACGGTGCAAATTGAAGGAGCCTCGCATGTGTATCTATTACGCGGTTCTCATTGTTTAGGCTGTACACGAAGCAAACGTCATTCATAACGAATTTCCACGAGGAAAAAAAATAAAAGAAAAAATGCAATAAATTATTTTATAATTGATAATATATTTGACGTCGGAAATCGATCGAAAAAGTCGTTCATTAAGCATCGAAAAGCGCGCGGAAAGGAGGCAGCCAAGTGCCTAATTAAAATATCGCGTAAAATATCCGCAGTCAGGGCCTCTCTCTCGCGAGCTCATAATCATAACATTGCAGACGCAGGGCAAAAACAGGTAGCCGAGTCCGCAGTCGAAATTGTTCGCTGGGACTGTACGAACCGAAGCGCTGCGCGAGTTTAGACCATTCGTTTTCGATTGATATATGGGCCTCCGTTGCCCGTATGGCGGCCCCCGAGAAATATTTAAGAAAGAAGAAGAAGAAGGGCCGCGGGCCCGAATCTGCCCTGCGACGCCTCTCTTATACCTTCTCCACCTGCCGCTTCGTGCGATATACAGCCATAAGACGTTTGCAGGCGCTTTTGCTTTGAGCGCGAAAATTCAGAGCTGGATACTCGTCTGTGTACGCGCTGAGGGACCAATTATTCTTGCCGATCGTTCGTAAATATCGATATACTAGTATGATCCTTTTTTCCGTTTTAGTCTTTTTTTTTTGGTTTCAGGTAGCGATGATTCAAGTTTATTTTAAAAATAAACTTTACAAATTATTTTACACTGAAGGTGTTTTATACATTATTTTTGTAAGTTTGTAATAATACCCATTATAATAAAACATTTGCGAATATAAACTTACAAGAATTTAATGTATATGAAATGACAAGTTATGTATCTTGAAATTAAAGTCAACGAATGGTTTAAGCAAAAAACGACGGCCATCTTGCAGGCAGACTGAAGAAATCCAAATTTGTCGTCCAAACGTACAAATAATTAGCTCTCCTCGTAAAGCAAGACCAAAACAATTATATTAATATCCGCAGACAGTCCTTAATAAGAGTCGAATGAAAAGAAGTATATATATATATATATATATGTATATAAACCTATAATTGCAAATACAATTACTGCATTGCGACAGTCTCGTTTTTCGCGCAGAACCGTTCTCTCCTCGTGTATACGGTATAGTTCGCCTCTGGGCTCTCCTTCTCTCTCTCTCTCTCTCTCTCTCTCTCTCGTTTGCCGCTGACGCACACGCGCCTCGCAATGCATGCACACGCACACGATCGTGTTCGATCAGTCGGCCAGGCTAATGGCAACAAATTGTCGTCGTGCGGCGATATATTAAGCTGCGAGACTTGGCTCTGTCTCTCTCTCTCTCTCTCTCTCTCTCTCTCTCTCTATCTCTCTGCGTGTGCGCGAGAGGAGAGAGAAAAAAGAAATAATACGCGCCAGGCACCGAGGGAAGTAAACGACTGTGTGCTGCTGCAGCAGCAGGTATGATTTTATATGCGCGCACGATTCCCATATACCCGCTCGCTCGCGCACATATCCACATCTAAATTCGTGAGCCGCGCACTTGCCGATTCGTACAAATGACCTCGCCATGCTTGTATATAAGGCTCACCGCGTGCAATAGAGAGACCGAGATACACGAGTTTGATTCTTCTTCTTCCTCGCTTTCTTTTGCTACTGCTGCTGCTGCTCCTTCTTTTTGCTCGAGACACGTTCCACGATTTTTTTTTGTTGTTCGCAATGTTTCATGCGCATTCGTGATATATATCGTTAATTATTTTCCATGCCTGGTCGCGTTTTGTGCGCAGGCTGGAAAGCGATATCGAGTAAAGTTTTGCGTTGGAAAAAAAATTATAATTACTGCGTATCGAGTGCAAAAACTGTATTTCCATTTGGTGGATAGAGTTTGACAGGCTGCTTATTTGTAACGGAATAAATTTCTGAGATTTATGAAAGCGTTACTGCATGGTGATCTCGAATACTATGATTTGGTTCGTGTACAGGGGATATAGTCGGAAATAGTCGTTAGAGGGTCAAAAAATTACATAGTGGAAATTAAAAAATATCCTGCATTGCTATAAAAATATATCTATCATTTTTAATCCAGTCGGGCAAAAATTTTGTATAATGCTTGTACTGAAAGAATTCAAGTAAGAACTACTTTTTCTGAATAAGAAAATAGCATTGAACTGTATCATAAATTATTTTCATAGAACAGTGAGATCATTTCTATTACGTTACAATGCCTGTATACGACAAATATTACTGCGCATCAGAATCCGAGGAAGAACTCGAGCGAAGTTATCGCAAATAAAAGCATACATATACGACTGCGCAACACGCGAATTCACAAAGTCTCCCCTGAGCGCATTTTTGCCGGGAAACAACATAATTTTATTATTTAGTTTCCTATTTATATACATGCATGCGCGTGCAAAGAAATGAGAAATTGCGCACGCAACACACGAGATACAGAGAAGCAGAAAGACCGACATAGCAGAAATGCAGCGATGCTAGCAGTCGTTTCTCCTCCATCGCGATTCTCTCTTTCTTTATCTGTCTCTCTCTCTCTCTCTCTCTCACTCTCCATGGACAGTCCGAGCTTCCGTCGGTGCAGCGTCCGCGAGTTGAGCGACAGCTCGGCGTTAGGAAAAAATAAGAGATCGCTCGATATGAAGTTGCGCTGCTCGCTACATTTGGTCGGTCCCTGCCATATACTGATTCGTTTCGATCCTATCTGCACCATGTGAAAAATAAAATGCAAATGCGCGCGTGTACAGCGGCGGACAAGGGACGCGAGCCACTGCTCCTCTCTCCCTCTCTCTGCGCATATACTCTCGTTTTCTGTCCTTTTCCATACTGTCGATGCGCACGCGCAGAGAGAGAAGAAAAGAATCTCAAGGCTGAGCGCACCGGCAAGAATTTTAAAATTATCAAGCACCGATCTTAATAATTTATTATTCGCGACTTTCTGCAGTGTGTCTTTTCGACGTCGTGCGTTATATACACTCGGTTATGTGAGTAATTACCGGTGGCTTATACATACGTTATCTTGGCTTTTCGCGTTTCCCTTTGAGTATACAGTCTACTTTTTATATAGTAGGGACGAATGCGATCGCGCAAGATTTTTTCGGGGCGATTAAGGGATAATTGGGTCGCTGCACAGCTGCTAAAATGATAAATGTGAGAGATTTTTAATTTGAATCTTTCGATACAAAAACAGTCTTTTAAATATATATTCTTCATAGTTGTTTTATAAGTGTTGGATAAAATAAGATTTTTATTGTAAGCATGCTATACTTGCATGATAACACTATATGTATATCAAACTGTTTAATCCTTTCGAACAATTCGCTTTGATTATGTTTTCCTGCTTCAAACTCTCCATATCTACGGGTAGCGTTTCTACGAACAATACTAAGCTCACACGCCGAGCCGATAAGCGTTGAAAAAGTGAAAATCAGATAAAAGGGAAGACTCGCGCAGTTTCTTCCTCCGTCCGGAAAAAAAAAGTATAAGCAACAGCTCTGCAGAAAAAGCTGTATAAGAAGGAAGAAGCAGTCGAAGAAAGGGCCAAGGCTCCGTGTTGCACCACGCGGTTTCTTAGAAAATCGCGATAAATTATAGGAAATACAAGCGTCAAATAAACACACGACCACCCAGTAATTATAACCGCCAACTCCTTTCCCCATACACACACGTGTTCTCTCTTCTTCTCTTTCTCTCTCGCATATGTTCAGCATCTTTCGCCGCTCGTCGGCTGGCGGCGCACCGAACTCTCTCCTCTCGCGCAGCTCCTATACAAAATGCGCGAACGGCAGGGAACTCGCCACGCGCGCTCGAGCGTTTGACATTTGAATACATTATCATAACAATACCGCATGGGTGCAACGTTAAATTAATATAGTGTGCAGTGAACCTTCTTCTCTCTCTCTCTCTCTCTGTCTCTTGGCAGTAGTCACTGTCATGTCAATGCATGAATGCAGCAGGAGCAGGACCTCTGTGGTAGCGCGCTTCTCGCTCGGTAGCTCAAGGTATATACACTACGCCAAGTGTTCAGCGTACTCTGTGTTTATTGTTTGCGCCTTTTCAATATATGCACTCGATAGATTTGTACCTCGCCGCGAGATGCTGCAGCTTGAATGCGAAGACCGAAGTAATTATGTGTATTAAGAATTGGTAATGATTTTGCAGATGCGTAGGTGTAAACCACCTTTTGCGTTGTATATTGTTTGTATTAATAAATTAATAATAAGTATATTGATGTTTGAAAACACTTTGGAGCTGTTACGTTATTTTGTAACGAGTCATACTTACCCATAAAACGCAAGTGTATATATAATTGAGCAAATGGTTCGGTCAACTGGACAAACAATTAAAACATTAGCTTAGTCAAAAGAAAGATTCGCTGCAGCTTAGAAAGGATATGCAATAAAGAGAACGGTAAAATTCTATTGAGTAAACGATCCTGAAGCCTCCTTCTATGTTTAGTCGAGGAAACAAAGGCGAGAAACAGCGCAATTTTATTCTAGCAGCAAGGACAACCAGACCAAACGATACATCAGAAGCCTAGCGATGTCCGATCTTATTTTCCCGATTGCGCGATCTCCTCACCTCCATCGCAACGGTCATACACTATACTCCTTGCGATCAGCAGCAGCAGCAGAACAGCTCGAGACGCAATTAGAGCGTCCCCATTCACACACACACACACACACACACAGACAGAAAAGGAGAGAATCGCCACACTGTCGGCGCGATTTATCTCGAAACAAAGGCAAAAGTGTCATCAGCTTCCTCTCCTCGCTACCTATATAGATCCGGACGTCCTCGTCGACGCGAATCCCACACGATCGTTATCCAATATATAACTCGCATTCCGTCCTATACACACTGCACACGCCACGCGCGAAAATCAGAAGCTTGCAGTGCGTATACATAATATAAATTTACGATGGATCTATGAGATGCGAAGGACGCTTCTCTCGCACTGATAAATAATACATTTGCCTCAACGGGTGGTCGCGAGTGCAGCAGCGCGGTGTGTGGGTGTATGTGTGTATGCGTGTGCAAGAGCCAACGGCTCTGCACATTATACGCACCTTCAGCTGCTGCCATAGCGCAAGGAAAGATCGGCAACCGATCTTTCGCGCGCGCGCGCGCGGAACATGCAATTGGGTGTGTTGCTGCTGCTGCTGTTGGTTCGGTTGCGTCTCTCTCTCTCTTGCTCTCCTCTCCACTCCTCATCCTCATTAAGTCGCCTCGCTGACGCGTGAAAGTGCACGGAGCATATATATATATGTGTGTGTGTGTATGCAAGACGAGCTGATTCTGAATGTGTATGGACGAGGATATCTTGAGGAGTTTCGCGTCGAGGCAGCTTTTCACTTTCCTTGGGAGGCTATAATGTGCGAGATCCGATGCGGACGAGCCAACGATAACAGTTTGCTTTTAGTCTCTTTTTCTTATACGGTTCGCCCTTTCTAGCGGGTGGGAGCGTCGTGTTTTCCGAGCAAGATCGAATTCTGGCCTTTGATAAATGTGCTCGACTACCGAGTATCTCTGCACGGGCTATTGTTTGGGTTATTATTTTTGGTTGGAGTTTGTTTTATCGCGATTATTTCAATGCCATGATTTTCAGAATCTTTGTGCTGTGTTAATTGTATCGTCAGAGATGCCTATAGGTTTTTAAATATTTAATATAAAAATCAAATGAACATATGTGTGCGATAAAATCTAGAAGAGAATTAGAGAAAGACTAAGTATTATTGTTATATATTATATTAAATATGTCAGTGATTTTATTACTCCATATTTAAAAAGTCAAACATTTTAAAAGCACATTCAAAAATACTTTAGCGACGATGAGAAAATAAAAAGTTATACTAAATAAGCTGCAATGTATACAATGCATTATAATGCTTATGCTCGCAATGCAAAACAGTATTTATCGAACGCGCATCGTGCATAAAGTTTCTTTGATTATAGGGTAGCATTATCGCGAGAATCACTCCTCTACCGTGTATATATACAAATTGCATTTAAATTATTGTAATTGCGCGCGCCTCTACAGGCCGAAACACTTACTCCAAATACATTTCAACATTATTTGCGTCGATGTGCGCGCGAGCGCAACTACAATCTTATAACCGACGTTAAAATTACTCAATTATAAAAAAAAAAAAAAAAAAAAACCCACACTTTCTCGGTCATTCGCGCGCGCGCTAAGCAAATAACACATTTTCTCGGCTCGTCAACCTCTCTCGTATATACACATGCCCACACCTCGTGTGCAACCATTAAGAATTGTGTAAACACACAGTGGAAACCGCGCAATACCCACGCCGCTAATGAATATAATTAACGGACAAATTGGACGCGTATATTGATTGTCTCGAGCGTTCCGCGAGACAATGTAATCCTCCTTCTTGAAAGCCATCGCTACACACACACACACACACACACACACACACACACACACACACAGACAGACAGACACACACGTGCGGCATGTATAATGAATGTTCTGTAACGCTCTGCACTCGCGCGCGAGATTCACGGTGTAAATCCGCAATCGACACGCGCGTCAGAGAGAGAGATAGGCGACGTTACAGTTGCGAAGTCAGTTCGTCTGAAATTGCAGCGGCTGCGGCGGCGCGATCATACACTGCACGAGAGAGTAACGCGGGCACAGCTCCAGGGACCTTGGATAATATGCACGTAGGTCGATGCCCAAGGTCCCCCATATTTCCACGCGCCGCGCGGCGGCCGTCACCCGATCTCTCTCTCTCTCTCTCTCTCTCTCTCTCTCTCTCTCTCTCTCTCTCGCACCTCTGATGTGAACATATAGATGCACTGCAGAGAGTGTGAGAGAGAGAGAGAGACTTTCGCACGGGTCGATCGGGAAGAGGCCACGAGGGAGTCTGCAGCAGCTTGTTACGGAAATTGCACAAAGGTGCAAGCGCACTTCTCTGCTGGCAGCACGTGTGTGGACGCGAGCTCGTGCGTTGCCGTGAATTCTGATTGTTTGAGGAATGCGCGAAATTACTCGGCTGGGATTAGTGTGTCTCTCTGTGTGTGTGTACTCTTGCGAATCATTGCAACGAGTTCCTTTATCTCGCGGGTATATACACGTTGTTTGTAACTGAAATCGTAGGTATTCTTGGAGGAACTATGATACAGCTGGCCGGAGAATTGTTTTAGCTTCGGGTTAACGGAGCGCCGACTTTTGCGCAACAGCCGCGAGGCGATGAATCACGGAGCGATTAGGAGATATTCGATCGAGCGCGAGATCGCGATGGCAAAACACCGCGGCGGCGTGATATAAAATTTAAGTG
Source organism: Megastigmus stigmatizans (assembly GCA_900490015.1). Classification (NCBI taxonomy): domain Eukaryota; kingdom Metazoa; phylum Arthropoda; class Insecta; order Hymenoptera; family Megastigmidae; genus Megastigmus; species Megastigmus stigmatizans. The sequence goes on along the minus strand of UELV01174374.1, from coordinate 11,985 downwards.
GTTCTCGAGAAAATTAAGGGGGGGGGGGGATTCGCAATGCTAGAAAGAAGCGCGCAAAAAGTTGGCGGGATATTTACATTGATTTTATTGTCGAGGGATAATTTGTGGTAGATTCGCGCAGCAGCCACAAGTATATACCAGATCGTCAATAAGACTATTACGCAATTTGAAATGAGAAATGCTGGATAGCATTAGATCGAATTAAGTGTTTATTTTCTACCGTTTTTTCCTAGCCCAGTTTTTGTGCAAAGTATATATATATATATAACAGAGAGAATAGAGCAATTCCAGTGTATCTATTTATTATCTGTTTATTTATTGCTCATTTTTTTTTGCAAAAAAGAAACAACATTTCTTACACTCGTATCTTCATAGCGCGTAACGCCACACGGTTCTACGCGGATTTTCACGCGAGATAAAAATTATTATCTCGCTCCTTTTTCCACACCGTATAGTTTTATAACTGCATTTTTCCGTGCAAGCTAGCCGCAAGGTTGCCGCAATTAAAACGATGTTTATAAGCGAAGTTGTATATTCAGTTTTAGCAGTTACGCGATTATCCGCCCCCTCGAAACTGCGCGAAGGTAATAGGCGAACAAGAAGGGAAAAAGAAGGAAAAAAAAAAGAAGAAGAAGAAAGAAGAGAGAGGGTAAAAAGGGGTTCCTGGTACTCGAGAGCCGTAAAGTTTTCGGAAGCACGTTGTTGGGCTTAATCCAAGCCACTGGATTGAGCACAGTGGCCCCCTGCAAGTATACGTAGCCCAGACAGTTGTCCCGCTACTGCTCTCTCTCTCTCTCTCTCTCT